>VNJR01002930.1:0-12784 GCA_008042585.1 Drosophila punjabiensis | reverse complement strand
TCACCCACACACACGTATTCAAAGGATTCCGTTTGGACCCCCCACTCACACAAATGTCATTATAAATTGTTATAACAGGAGCAGTGGCGTCGGCGTCGCAGTCGCCGTCGACGCCGACTGCAGCCAACCACAAATTCAGCATACAACTGTAATCATGTGTGCTTACTGTATGTGTGTGAGTGTTCGTTCTAAACACCTATACATGGGGGTTAAGCCCCACCACCATCCGCCTCAAAAACATACACACATACACATTTGGCGCCCTTTTCAACACTATGGCAAGTCAACCCCAAACACTCACCACGCTCATTACGCTCCGCTTTATCACACACAAACACACAGCATACCCACACACAGACAGAGAGTCACATCTAGATTTGTTGGCATCGCCCCCTGCCTCTGCTCCTCCTCCCTCACTCTACTAAAGCACCCACACATTCACCAAACTATGTACAAAATGGCATTGATGGCATAATACAACAAAAGCAACAACAGCAGCGCGCAAAATTACGAAGGAGGCGAAAGAGAGAGGAAGCTGAAGTAGGAAAAGAGGGCCGGGGTAACCCTACCCCCCTCTATTACAACATTTTAGTTCTAAGACGCTCTCTGCTTCTACCTTACTCCCTAACTCAAAATTGTTGCGCTCTCTCTAACGGTAGCTCTCTCCGGGCTCCCTCTTCCAGCCATCCCCCCTCCGCTCAAAACTTACTTGAAGGCTGATTTCTCCTGCTCGAAACTACCAAAGTATGTGTGTGTAGTTGTGCCAATGCTTGTATGTGTGAGTGTTAGGCTATAAATGTGGGTAAGGGCAACCCCCAAAAAAGCTCAAGGCAGAGGCGGTTGCTATTGAGTAATTGTATGTTGCCCTCCCACTTGCTCTTCCTTCTACTTCTCCTCTTCCGCCTGTGCTTCTGCCTTCTTCCTCGTCCTTCTTCCGCTTCTCCCTTTGATTCTTCTTTGGCTTCCATTCCTTAGACTCTCATACATACAATCATCAAGTTACTTGCCAAGGGAGCGGCAGTGATGGGGAATGGGGAGAGTGGACCGTCCGTTAGCTGCTTGGGCATGTCCTTTTCCTTTTCCTTTACCCGACTCTCTCGCTTTAGCCGTACGTACGAGTATGTGTGTGTCTCTGTATTTTATCAACACATTTTATACATGTCTCTATCGGAGCTAGCGCTTAGTACAGTCGTAAGTGGCTAATTCGAACTTTATCTTTGATGAAATTACCCAGATTTATACAGTTCATAAATTGTTTCAATTTTATAGAGACTTTCCTAAGAAGTAACCAATGGATAAAAGCAAATCCTTTTCCGTAATACCACCACTAGACCTAGACTCGAATTTTCAAAAACATATTTCCCATTAACTGACAGAATTCGGCGTTTAATTCTATTTGGTTTAGTCTACTTAAGAATATAAATATATTAAAACGCTGTCGTGTGTCTATCAAACAATGCAAAAAACTGTTAAAAAATATTGTCAATACCAAACTTAATGAAAGGAATGGTTTTATTTTCAGGGGCTTATACTACAATTAAAGCTCAAAAGAATGCAAGACGTATGTGGAAAGGCAGCTTTCCGCGTCGGCATGTATAAGTTTAGCTTATCCTAATTGTTTTGGGACTCAGGGTTTTAGTCTCTGGCTGTAAGTACATTTAGTTTTTGCATTCTTTGGAAGATATTTGTTAAATCTTAGAAAGAAGAGCCTCAAATCCTAGCTTTTGTACTACTTAAATAGTTGAATGTACTGAAGTTCCACTGTAGATAAGGTTGAGTGTGTAAGTCCCCCAGCGGCAAACGTTGAAGGCTACTAAGTGCGCATGCAGTCGGCTCACCCACACAAATGCATTCCAGTTTGCCCAACTTTGGGCGAGTGTCTGTGTGTTTCGCCCGTGTATGTGTAAAGGACAGCTTAGTGGTAGTGGAAAGGGAGGAGGGTGGACCTGAAAGGGGGTGGGCCATGGGCAGGTACAATGTCTCGGCTTCGCACAATTTACGCGCACAGGCACACACTCGCATACGAAGGGAGGCGCACATATGGGGCATTGATTATAATTTTAAATTATACATATGTATGCGGGCCACATACCGATATAACTGTACATGCCGCATATGACGACTATATACAGGATATACATATGTAACGTATGTACTTATATATGTATAAAGGGATATTTGTAACGCACACACATCAAATATTTAGGTTTTGTGCAACGTTTTGTCGCCGTTTTTGGGGACAAACACACACACACACACACAAACATAAAATTAGTGTTTGTTTTTTGAATTTAGAGCGCATTTAGAACAGGTTACCTTAATTAGAAAACCCCGTAATTAGTTGCCTAATGAAAGGACTGAGGTGGAAAAAAGGGCGTCGAATGAGACCCTTAACCCTTTAAGGCACACCACGCGCACCCATTAAAAGGAGAAAAACCTGTTAAACGGCACACACGCATCGAAGGAGAGTGAAAGTGTGAAAATTCCCCCCGAACTTGCACAAGGACTTCATGCACACACGCACACTCTCGACAAAAAAAAAGAATCAAAAAATCATGGCAGCAACAGACGAAACATGCCGCTCCTGTGCTTGTTGTTGCTTCTCGGCACGCACAAGCAACACCCACAACAACGACAACGAAAACAAAAACACCGCACAGAAAGGAAAACAATTCACACTTGTCTCTCAATACAAACAACAACAAACCGCATCACACCACAGACAACAACCGCAATCCCGCCACACACGCACACACACAAGCAAGCAAACACCCAAACACCACACTGATGGGTACACCCACACACACACACACGTACACTGCGTCACGCACAAACACAAACCATGTCTGCCAATAAGTTTGTAAAAAGCAAAAAACAAAGGAGAAACAGAAACCGAAACAGAAACAGAAAAAAACAAATTGCAAACAGAAGGAAACCTAACGAAAACAGAAACGGAAAACAGCAACGAAAGCAACAACAAAATACCGCAACACATTGCCATTTGCTTTCATTCTTCTCTTCCTGTTTGAGCGTTTTTTTTTTCTTTTCTCCATTTTACCAGGTATTTGTAGTGTTCTGGGGTATATTGTATTCCCAAAACTATCCCTCTAGTGCCTAAAATGTAAATATTTTCAACTAACTTGCCCTACAAATGAAGTAATAATATATTTAACTTTTTGTCTATGAGGATTTGCTAGATAGTTCAGCTTTCGTTGTCCTTGCAGTAGCCCTAAAAAGTAGGCAATGCAAAATATACAGCTCTTTAAACCTAAAGAGTAAAAAGTCTTTCCTATAGCAACAACTAAAGATCAGATCTGCTTATTAGGAAGTAAGACTCATATGCTAATTGGCAAACTTTCATAAGCCTCTTCCTCTCCTTCTTTCTTAACCCAAAATACTGGTGCCTCCAGGGGCTAGCTTTGAGTAGCATTGTTTAAGAGAATCTCAGGAATTCCTTGTTTTTAATAGTATAGACTCTTTACTATAGAGTATCTGTTGGTTGGCATATTCCCGCCTCTCATTGTTTTGTATTTTATTTTTTCGCTTTTTGACAGTGAAACAGTTGAGTGGCCATGGGCGTGCGGCGGTTACGAGTAGGACAGCACTCGGCTTGCCGGCTTGACAGCAGCAACAGTGCGGGACTGCGCTGGCCCTCATAGCACAGCAGAGCGCACCACAGGCCGCCCCAACTCCTTCTGCCGCATAGTTGGCTGTTAATGAGACACCAGGAGAAGTGGCCAGGTGTCGCTCGCCTGTCATCACGCTGCCAGAAGGAGATGAAGAGTGTGATGTGGCACTCTCATCCTCCATTTTCCCTCCGACAGGAGTTTAAAGTTCTCGGCCCGCCCGCCGAAAAAGGAGAAGATGTCTCGTCACTCCTTTTTGCTCTATTGATTTTTAACATAATCAAAACCCGAAATGTATGTACGAATCCCCAGAAGCGCTTCCTTCCACACATGGGGGTCAGAGCGAGAGAGCGAGGAGAGCAAATGGTGGTGGGTGTTGGGTGGTGGCAACCACTGGCGCACTGATTATGAGGATGTTGATAAGTTCCGACGAGCAAAGGACCAAAACCGACGACGAACGAAGACTCACACTCGCACATCAACAGACACACGAACACACAGAGGCGGCCATTAAGCCGCTGCCTGCGCCTACTAAAGCTAGGAAAGCACACACAGGCACCGGCACAGACACACCAACAGACACAGACACCGACACAAGCGCACACACAACCCTTTCGGGGGTCCTTGCAAATACCCAGCCCCCACCAACCTCCAACCCCCGAACCCCATCCACCAGAGCAATCCCCCCTTTTGGGGGAAAATGGCTTCATTGAAAATGTTGTTTGCTTTTCTATTTGGGTTTGCTTTGCTGCCTTTTCTGCTTCCTTTTTGCGCTGCGCCCTATTCTATATTTTTACACTATAAAATATACATTGTAAGGGTGTGGGTCCTGGTTTCCGATGTGTGTGTGTGTGTATGTGTGTGTGGGGCTTTAGCTTTGGCATGTTATTCAGGAACCATTTCCCAAACCCCGCACCCGAAAGTCCCCCTTCCCGTTTCACCCGCTCAGCCCAACGTCCTTTTGCAAGTTTTGGCTTTTGTGTAAAATTTTCGTTTTAAACTTTTGCGTTGTACACGAATTATAAGTTTTGATTAGTAGTGGGCAAAGTTTTCGCCTCGCATGTGTCTGTGGGGTTTTTGCCAGCCCATATATATGTATATACATATATATATATATAGGAGTAAGTACATTATGTAATGTCAAATACATATGTGCAGTCATAAAATTTGACGTCAATGAATACACATGCACGGGAGTTACGTGGAAAACAGCCTAAAAGTAGAGGAAATTATGCTAAAAAGTGGCAGGAAAGGGGGTTGGGTTCCTCCTCTACACGAAAGGTGTAAGTTATTTCAAAACTAATGGAAGGGTGGTTAGCGTTGCGTTTGATATGGTTGCGGATGTGGGGGGTAACCAGTAGAACCGGTATGTCTGGAAAATTCATTTCCAACTGGCGTCGAATTTCTAATTGAATTTTTTTGTTTTTAGGAAAATCTAATTACAAATATTTTTAAAGTTTTGTAAAAGCCTTAGAAATGTTAAGAACTGAAATATATATTACTAGGAAATGCAAACATTAAGCATATTACTTTATGGGAAGTACACCCAACAAGAATATGTAGGAATTTCTTTAAAAACCCTCAACCTCTAATTCCCAAGGACGAATTCAAGTTGCTTCAAAAACATGTCATGTCTTCGGACAATATCCTTGTGTCGATATGTAAATCTTAACATTTAACTAAAACTAAGTAGAGATATTTCTTTCCTAACTTGTACCTTTCTAAATCCATTTTGTATAATCTCCCTTGAACAGGAATACGATATCAAGGATCATCGGCCGTGGCTGTCGCTGAACCAATGCGGCCTGAACAAACCCGAACAGATCAAGTTTGCTCGATATCTGGGACAGGGCCTGCCGACGTTCACGCTCTTCTGCATTTATAGCAATTTTAAGAATCTGTTTTGCACCAAACGCACAGAAATGTGAGTAACTCCAACCGGCCGCCCGTTCCGGATAATTCAATATGCTGCCGCTCCTAAAAGCATGCTTCAACTTTAAATTGATGAATGTCCTGTTTCTTGCAGCTACACGAAGGACGGCTACAATCTGCCTTATATACTCGACAAAACCAAGCGCTTCCTGGCCAACACAACAGCTGGTAAGTGAGAATCTATATCTAAATATAGGTATAGGTATTAGGTATAGAGATAGACCCCGACCCCGACCCCCTAGTCCGCCGCCCCAGTCCCATCGAATCCCGTGTAGTGCAAATGCAGCAGCAACAGCAGCAGCAGGCAACGTATTCGTCGTTGTCGTCATCAAGCCGAAAGAATGTATTCGGTCTGAGGAAAATTAATAAAAAAAAGAGAAAAAAAGAGAGGCGAATGTGCTAAATTTTAAAAATATATACACTCGAAACCAGAAGAAGTGCTTACATTCATTTTTATGATTTTTCTCCTTGCCACTTTTGCACTTCTCATTTCTATTTCTATGTTTCGTGCACTTGTTTCCGTTCTTTTTGGTTGTGTTTCAAGAAGCGAAAATATCGAAAAGAGAACTACAATTTGGCCTGCCTATTTTTGCAAAATTCCTAACAAAATAATCCACAAAACTAGAAAACCCTCAAAAAAAAAAAAAGAACAATTTTAATTTTTGACTTCAAATTTGTTTGTTTGTTTCCTCTTTCTTCTTCTTTTTCCACGCATACGCTTTCAATCACTATAGGCGACAATGCCAACAACAACAGCAACAACATCACAACGAACAACACCAGTAACAAGACCAACAACACCACAACAACACCATCTACACCGGTCAAACAGACACCTCAACAACAGCAACAGCAGCAGCAATCCGAGCCGGAGCTGCTGGCACCCAATTCACCTGCCACACCGAAGGCAGCCACAGCTGGAGGAGTAGGACCGCTAGGAGCAGGAGCAGGAGCCGTCACGCCCACACAGGCGACGCCACGCACAAGGCCAGCCACGCCCACGATGCAGGGAGCAGGAGGAACAGGAGCAGCACGCGCTGTAACTCCCACAACGCCACAGCAGCAGCACCTGCAACATCAGCAGCAACAGCAACACCAACAGCATATGCTGCAACATCCACACACGCACCCGCATCCTCATCCGCATCCGCATGCCCAGCATTCGCATTCGCATCCGCTTCCACATCCGCACACGCATCCCCATCCTCACTCGCACCTTATGCAACCGGGCACGCCCACACGCAGCCCGGCCATGGCTCCGCAGCAGCAACATCCCCAGCTGCCGCCCCATCCGCACCATTATCCCCCGCACCATTCGCACCATCAGGCGCCGCAACACCATGGTCATCCGCATGCCCATCACTTTGCTGCCTATGCGTCGGCCCACGGGCATCCGCATCAGCAGCAGCATCCCCAGCAGCAGCATCATCCGCACTATTATCCGCACTCGCCGCATCCACATCCGCACGCGCATGTCCAGCATATGGCAGCCATGGGCTATCCTGGAGCAGCGCCACCTCTGCCACAGCAGCAGCAGCAAGCAGTGGGAGGAGCAGCAGCGGCAGTAGGAGCAGCAGCAGCAGGTGGTGCTGCAGCTGGTTCCGGTGCAGGCGGAGGAGGGACCATGTGAAATTGGGGTCGGCGTGGCGCCAAGGAAAGCGGCGGAGGCGGCGGCGCCACCTGTTGACAATCCCTCTCCTCGTGTAGGCTGTTGGCAAGGATTCGGGATGAAGGATTCTGGATTCGGCCGCACCCCAACGTCCTCCTACCCATCCTGTGTCCTAGATTAGTTTGTCCCGTTGATGTGCATCGTCATATACTATGTTTATGTGTACTCCTCCTCGTTTTAGTTAACGTTTCGTTTATTTTAGACTAATTTTACACAAAAAACAAGCTTTTTGCCAAATTTTTATAAAACTATATGCAAATTTTTTGTATTACGTTTGGACGACAATATCAGAAATTGTTGGACGACGATCGATCATTATTAAAACCCCAAACTATGCAATGTTATTCCTTGAAAAGAGATTATTACATTTTACACAACGCAACACATTACACAACCACACACATCACACTTTTACACACACACACACACACACACTCACGAGTATAGAAAATCATACTAAATGCTATTTAATACTATGGTAATAATATAATAAATATATATATATATATATATTTTAGTAAGCCAAGAACAAAATGAAATGTATGTTATATGTAAAACCAATCCTAACTAAAAACACACACAACATACGATATATATATGGAAATTGTTTGCAAACCCAGAAAATATATACAAAAAAAAAAAAACTAGATTGAAAGAAAATCGAATTGATTTGAGATTTTTTATTGCCTGCGTCGTCGTGCCTCTGCATTTGCGCTCAGTTCAAGTTCAATTAATTAATGGAGGAGAACGCACGCTCCCTTCTCCTGGGGTAGGGTTTTCCAATTAAAAAAGGCAATTGCCATATTGCAATGATTGGTAATAACTTCTTCTTCACCTTGTGATTGGTTATATGATTTATTTTGAGCCTAGGACTAGACTGGAATAATGCTGTGAATACTGAAATATGAAAGGAATCGCCTTTGATACTTAGTTTTTTTAAATTAAAAAAATAATTAAATTAGGCCTTTATTTCAGTGTACTTACAGGGTCCTGTTATTTTAGACACAATGAGTTTCCGAGCCTTTCAAATATATATTTTCTTTATCAGTATTATACATAAAGTTAAAAACTTATCCGAATTTAAGGGCATACAAACTTTGGCTTCCTGAAGTTAACTTCCTTTCTTGTTTTTATTATTATTAAAATATTCGGGGACTTGTTAGATCTGTAAAGTTATAATACGATTGGTATATGAAATAATATAATGCCTACTTTTGAGCATCTTTTAAATTGATCTGAAAACCTTTTTCTTCTAATAATAATATCGAATTATTTTTTTTTAATTTTTAATGAAATACTAATATTTAATGATTTTTTTAAGAGGTTTTAAATTGTTATTTATTAAAACTTTTCTCAAATTAAAAGAAAATATAAAATTAAGGGCAATTTTGCAAAGATACTTGGAGTATATGGCAGCTTGCTGAGTGTCCTCCTGGCATTACGATTCTCTTTTGTAGACCTCAAGAACATGGCCGCCGCCAATGATGGCTCCCTGGAGTTTGCCTCCAGCGGTGGCAACAGCAGCAGCAGCAGCAGTAACAGCAACACGAGCAACAGCAACAGCAGCAGCAGCGGCGGCGGCGGCAGCAGCAACATTGTAGCGGGAATCAATTCCAATCCTGTGACAATGCCGCCAGGTTATGTGACGGCTCCGCCGGCACAACAGCAGCCACATCCGCATCAGCATCAGCAACATCAGATGGCAGCCATGGATCCGCGGTACGGATGTGGAGCACCAGCGCCGTTGCTGCCACCGCCGCTGCCGATGCCGGCACTGGGACCACCGCCACGATCCCTGGAGCAGATGATCATCTACGAGAACTTCGACGTGCACGAGACACACCGGATCGAGGACGGGGTTTGCACACACATTAGCCGCCTGCCGCCCAAGAAGCAGGAGCTATTGAAACAGTTCGGTATACAGAGTAGTAGCCAGCAATGTCTGAGCAATTATGAAAAGTACATACTCATCGAAAACTTCATCAAGTTTTGCAATGTGAGCAAAAGTGTATCGAAGGAGCAGAAAGATAGAAGAAAGAGATGTGGAGGAGGATCACGACCCACTGTAGTCTAGCGGAGCTTTGTTCTTTGGCCATCCACCCAATTGGCGATCAAGATACAGACAGATTGGCATCCATTGACTATTCAAAATTGCATCCTCATCATTTAAACCAGAGATCATTGAACAAGACTCTTGCCCCAGCATTAAGACTTGAAGGATATTAATGAATTTTTGTCTTCTATTCCTTGTTTCTCTTCCTTTTTTTTGTTGATATAAATTATCGAAACAGGAATATCAGATATCCGATCATCGACCCTTTTTGGACTTCCACGAGAGCGCTTTATCCAAATGTGAACAACTTAAATTTGTACGATATCTGGGCCAGGGGCTATCCAATCTGACGCTAAACAAGATATACGTTGCTTTCAAGGAGCTGCTGGGCAACGGCAGGCCAGAGAAGTAAGCTAAAGCGAGTGTTTGGAGAGGTCTTGATATATTTATGGCCTTTCCTTATAGAGCTAGCATGGAGGGATATAACCTGGATAATTTGTTGAAGAAAAAACGCAAAAATCTATACAATCGCATGCATGCAGCTGGTAAGAATCTAGATTCAAATATAATCTATATCAACTAATCTCCCCTGATCTCTTCCAGCTCCCAGCATCGACCTAACCGCCTATGAGGCGGCCCAGGCCCAGCATAATCCACAAGCACACCTGGCCACGCCACGAACCCATCACGCCTTCGCAGCTTTAAATGCGGCGACGCAGCGCAGCGAAGTATGCAACGAGTTGACGCACACGGCAGGCTTGCAGTACAGTTACGCCGCCGCCGCAGGACCTCGGTAAAAGAGTGGCTTGTATCGTGGAATTCGCAATAGATGATCAGATCGCACACATATACATATAAAAACATACTTCTTCCTGGAACTGGACCAGTAACTGTTGTGTCTTCAAAATAATGAAAAAAATAGAAAACCAAAAACTAAAAGAATTGTTAAGCGAGAAACCATTGAAAACTAAGTGCTAAATTAAAGTGGCAGAACGTAAAACCAGAGACACTAGTAAAATTAGCCTAAATGTTAACAAAATTAAACTTTAATCGAATGAAATTCAATTAAGCCAACCCAGAAATTAACACACGCAACAGCCGGCAGGCAGGCAGGCAGGAGAGCAAGGATTAGTTTAAGCCCAGAATAACCTTATACAACATACATATACGAGTATATTATATACACCGTACAGGCGAGCCACAGAAATGGCTATGGTTTTGAAAGGCAATTACCGCGAAGTTTGCAATGAAATATTTGTACATCTCACATACTTTTCTACACGATTTCCAATTGCAATTTCAAAATCCACAGCCAGTTCTGGGGCTCCCTGATAAATACATATATATATATATATATTTCTGTAGTTGCCATAGCGCATAGGGTGCAGCACACACACTTCCACATGGCCAAAACCTTGGCCAGAACTAAAATATAACCTATATAGCTTCGGTTTCCAGCCATATGTCCCCCGTATACCATTCCCCTAACCCAGACCGCATTAGCTGGAGTAGCCTCTAGATGTAAGTGAAAAAAAACAAGAAAATGAAACACCAAACAAAAATTCAGAGAAATCTAAATCAAAGACGACCTCCCAAATGAAAGTTCCCTAACAAAAGTATATAACTAGTAGAGTTAGTTCGTAAGTGGAGACAAATTTTTAGCATAGAACTGGCGCGGGCGATTAACAAAACTAAATATTCCTATATACAATATACAACAACAACAACATATTATATACAACAACAACAAGAAGAAGCAGCATCAAATTCAAAGTGGAATTATACGCAAATCAAAGGCAGAAATACCAAAAGCAAACATAGCAATTGTAAATGATATATATACCAAAAATATATTCTATACGAGCAAACCACTCCATTCGTGTTTCCATTACGTTACACCAAAACGGTATTTATTTGAGTTTTATATTTAAATTTTTCACTATAAAGGTATTTAATTATCAGGAAAGCCACAGAGATCCCTTGGGATTTGAAATAACTTTAAGTGCGGCCCAAGAGCATGCTAGGAAATGTTTAAAATACTTCATTGCATGCTTTTAGACACATTTTCTGTATGAATTTGAAATGCTGAAAGGCGATTTCTGTGGCACCATTTTACATATTAGATTAGTGTACGGATTAACTGGCGCAGAAAGAGAGGGAGAGAGAGCGGGATGTGTGTATAAAAAACTAAAGTACAGTACAAGGCAGTGGACACCTAACTAGTAACCAGCAATGGTCGATTGCTTCTCGTTCCTCGCTCCTCGAGTCAGTCTGCGATCAAGCTTTGCTCGCCAACACCAGATGCGGATACTGTAAATGCTGCTCCTCTTCTAGTTGGACTCCTTCTTGCGCTGCGCCTGCTCGCGGTCCAGCGCCCGCTGCTTGGCCTTCTCGTAGATGGGCATTAGCTGCCCGGTTTCGCCCAGCATCTTAAGCAGCTCAACGATGAACGGCAAGTAGTTGTGCTTGCGTCGCACGTTTTCCACCTTGTAGCGTTTCTTCTTCTGGATCTCGTACTGGATGTACGTGCGCAAGCTGTTTATCTCCGTCTGGCGATCCTCCTCCGTGTCCATGGCATTGGGAGCCGGATTGAGCAGCTTGTCGATCTGCTGTTCGTAAATCCGCTGCCTGTCCGAGATGAGGGCCATCAGGTTGAAGTGGATCTCGCCGTCGCTATAACGCTGCATGCGCTTCTCAATAATCGGGCGCACCACATCAATCCAGTTCTGCTCCGGCCGGATCTCGCCCAAATCTATGGGACCCTCGCGCAGCCCGTCCAGCTCATAGAGACGGCCGCCGATGGGCATGTAGCCGACAAAGTGGTAGACATCCTCGTCCTTGTTCTGGTTCTTCATGTCTAGCTCGAAGAGCGTCTGGCGGGCGAAGGAGTTGTGCACGGTGCGTATTTGGCTGGCGTTGCTCAGCGTGAGGCCCTTGTTGTACGGATCAAAGCACTGGCAGAACTCCTTGAAGTTGGTCAGCGTCTCGCCCAGCTTGATGTCCTCGTGCTCCAGGTTCATCAGCAGACTCAAGATGGCCTGCGTGGCGCAGGCATTATTGATCACCTGCTTGGCGAAGAAGATATTGTCGCGGTCCAGCACAACCTTGCCGGCGGGCTCGTCCTCCTGCACCCATTTGAACAGGAAGATCAGGCCGTGGATCGGCTCCAAGTTCTTAAACGACTCGCTGTCCAAGCTCCAGATCTCCTCCACCTGGGCGCCATCGCAACCTAGCCGCAGAGCGAATGCAGTTTATAATTACTATTTATGCTTTTCTTACCGGCGTCGCTTTGCAAAAGCGCGCGATTTACTTACCAAACTCGCGTATAAGCTCCGTGAACACGCCCGGATCAGACTCAATGAGACACCAATTACCAGCACCGTCACCCATTATGCTCGCGTATAAGCTCCGTGAACACGCCCGGATCAGACTCAATGAGACACCAATTACCAGCACCGTCACCCATTTTGCTTTTGGTTCGGTTATTTCCTTCTAATGTAATTT
>VNJR01002921.1:0-14002 GCA_008042585.1 Drosophila punjabiensis | reverse complement strand
AGACGAACCCCTCGTTAGTGAGCGGAACCTTCGAGACACTGGCGTGCGCATCGCCACTCGTTTTGGACAGTAGGTGGAACAACCTTTCCACCGGCGTGAGTCGCGAATTATTTATATAAATCGCCGTGAAAAGGTCCCTAAAGGTGGGCCAACTAAGATATTCGCATGTGAACACTTCGGTTTCTTCTGGTGGTAGCCGACAGCCAGTAGAAATGGGCGGATGGATGCTTTCGGAAGCCTTAGCTGACTTAGAAGAGACCGTCTCGATTGATTTTTGGAGATGGGCTACACACCTTGCTTATACTGAATAGCAATTATTGTATTGGGATCCCAGCACTGTCGAGGTAGCCGTACTATCAGTGGACACGGAAAGAAGGTCGGAGCAGCTCTTATAGCTCTTCTCCACCTTTTCCCATAAGGCCCGGATCTGATCGCGATGGACTTGGCACAGGTTGGGCGAGACATTTGCGGGTTCTGGGAAGCCCGGAGCAAGAATATTAGCCTCAAAATGTTCGCTGGGTTACTCTGCCGGCAATGCAAATCTCATATATATATGTATGTATATGCACATATGTAACGGGCAGCGAGCCGAAAGAACAACGGACAGAAAACAAAAACACGGCTGGTGCAGAAGCTGAGGTTAGCGAAATGTTAAAATCGAAAAAAAAAATGTTGACCGGAGTTTCCGTGATCTTGATGTTTTAGGAACCAATATGTAATCTGTGGCTCTTACGTAGAGCTTGAAAAGTTTTCCAGATTAATAATTAATTATTATCAAAAATAAATTTTTTAAATTAATATTTAATACGAGGCCGGAAAGGCGGAATTAAAAAATCTTGGCTTTGGTTCGGGAGGGCTTACTGTGTTTTGCCGTCGGCAAAACAGTGCATACGTGAGGGACGCAGTAGAGATAAGAAATAGGAAAAAAACAACAACAATAACAACATGGCTGCAGTGGTGGTGAAGTCAGAAAGTTGGACCAAACAATTGCGATCGCACCCTTGTGGATGGAATTGGGTTTGATTTTTAATGTTTGTTGATTTTGTGTTGCTTGTAATTGTTTTTGCTTGGTGTTGTTGTGCGTAGGATAGTTCAGGTAAGTCAGTGCAGAAAATTGATATGTAAACGTTGGATTATGTAGATATGCATGTATGCGCGGGTGCTGTTATGTTTTGTACAGTGGAAACCCTATAACTGGACTGTAGAGTTGTAAGGCCGTACAAAAAATATGGAGTAACAAGAAATATTGTTATTTTGTTGCGGGGAAACAGTTTGAAGTGAATTCACCTATTTACACACATGAATATTGGTGGCACAGGCGAATTTCGTTAAGTGGACTGTATTTGGAAGTGGCGGAAAATCTGTGTGCGAAATAAACGGAGTAAAATAGAGAAAATTTGGCAAAACGAAGAACTTCACGGAGGCCCACAAAGTATTCACAACCGTCTGCCGATATAATATGTCTTTCCTTTCACACACAAATTCACTTGATTATATGTTGAAAATATTAATATAAATATTAGAAGCGCGCTAAAATGTATGTGTAAATATGTACGGACATATGTACGTATGTATATACGAACGACGAGCCAAAGAAGTCGAACAAAATAATATTTGCACTAAAAAGGAGAACTGCAATTAATATGGCGTTGAACACTAGAAACCGAAGAATAAAGAAAACTGGAGTTTGGATATATATAGAAGTATAGAAGTATATTTTTTGCTAAAAAACCGTGGTCTCGGAACACCTGGACTTGAAGTTGAGACGGGAATCTGACAGCAGTTTAAGCTAGATGGAAATTTGGATAACTACTGCAGACCGGATATTAGAAAGGGGAGAATTTATTACTTATCTATAGCGGCGGTACCACCGAAGCTGCTGGTAAGAAAGGAGTCCAGGATGTCCTCCGCTAAAGAATCCAATAAAATATGTTTATATATCCCACGAAGAAAACCCAGCAGAAGAAAAAGTCGGGGGCGTCGTTGAGGAACGTCAGATCAGCTTTATTTGGCTGCATACATGGAACTAACTTATGCTCAGAAGTAGAGCCGAGCTCCCGCCCGCTATACTCCAATAATAGACCGAGAGCGGGAGATCCAAGAAGGCGAGCGGTGCCAAAGTTCGCTTCGCGGCGCGGAGATCGACCAGCGCAGAGGCCCTTAGCTTAGCCGAAGGGCCCTGCGCCCGACCGAGAGCGAGGTAGAGAGCTTAGTAGCCGCTAGCGGTGCTCTGTTGTGCTGAGGAGCGGAGGGCGGGAGAACGACGGCTAGCTCAACAGCCAACGTATGGAGTTCGGAAATATGACAATGCAGCGGGCGGACTTTTTGGAAGCTTGGTGGGCAGAGGGGCTACAGGTGCCGCCTCCTGGAGTGAAACACCCTTGCAGGGCATTATAATTTCAGTCAGAAGTTTGCAACGCAGTGAAGGAGACATTTCCGACCCTATAAAGTATATAAATTCTTGATCAGCATCAACAGCCGAGTCGATCTAGCCATGTCCGTCTGTCCGTCTGTCTCTCTGTCTGTCTGTCCGTTTATTCGCAAACTAGTCCCTCAGTTTTAAAGCTATCTGAATGAAATTTGGTAGACAGTCTTCTATATACTCTCACTCGTATATATGTCGGAACGATCAACTATATCATATAGCTGCCATACAAACGATCCGTAAATTTCTTGAAAAAAAATTATAGCTTCACTGTTTTTGAACATATCTTGATCAACTTTCGGTTATGCGCTTTATATATTGTTTTATAAGTTTGGATTATATTTTATAAAAATCGGACTACCATTTCATATAGCTGTCATAGGAACGGTCGGAAAATTTCCGGAAAATTTTCCTTCCCCCCGGCTCGGTTTACCGATCCGCAGTACGTCTATCTCGTGGCCGACCGATGGGTTCCCGAGCTAAGTATTGCTTTCTCGCTCTCGCGGCCGACCGAAAGGTTCCCGAGATATTTTCTCTCGCTTTCGCAGTCGACCGAAAGGTTCCCGAGATAGTTTCTTCTCGCTCTCGCAGCCGACCGAAAGGTTCCCGAGTTAGGGTTCTCTCGCCGAAAGGTTCCCGAGTTAGGGCTCTCTCGCTCTCGCGGCCGACCGAAAGGTTCCCGAGATATTTTCTCTCGCTCTCGCGGCCGACCGAAAGGCTCACGAGATATTTTCTTCTCGCTCTCGCGGCCGACAGAAAGGCTCCCGAAAAAGCAGAACGATCGAGCGAGCTATCCAGTTTCCACCCACTTGTAAAGCTAAACCTGAATGCACGTACTCTTTAGCTAATTACTAAGTAACTCTCCTGACTTATTCTCTGGGACCGGGTCGGAAATCTCTTCTAGCAGCTACACCTGACACAAACAAATATCTGCGACAGATCCTGGCCATCCCTGACCCGCCCGACCAACGACGGATCGTCACAGTGGCGCCCGAGCAGTTTGTGTGGTTACTAGAGAAAGGCCGACACCGGCTACATGGGAATATTTGGCGTCCAAAACGGAGCTAACAGAGTACGCAGAAGACTTCGGTCTGGACTCATCATGAAAGGTCGAGGACTTGAGACGCACGGTAGCGGCGTTTACGAAGGAAACGGATCATACCGAAGAGGTGAAGCGGAAGTTGGAACAACTGGCGGCAAAACATACGAGGGATAGGAGTCCGTCACCGAAACCAGAAGTCATCGTGACAAACCCGGAAGGAAGAAGAAAAGAGATGGAGCCACAAATAAGGTGGAGACAGAAATAGTCAACCGGGTACGGAACTGGGGGATCCGATACCAGGGAACGTCAAACCCATTGGAGTTCCTGGAAAAACTGGAACAATGGGCGACCGGCTACGGGATCCAAAAGGACCAGCTCGCCCAGACGATGCCGTTCATCCTGGAGAGGATAGCCAGCGATTGGTGGAACACAACACCGTCGAGGATTTGTTCATGGAAACAACTAACGACAGAACTGTTGGAATACTTCCTGCCTCCGAGATAAGAAGAGCAGTTAGAGACCCAAATATCGCAGCTAAGACAGAGAGAGAACGAACCAGCAAGAGAGTATGCGATGGGGCTACGGAAGTTGATGCGCTTCACAAAACTATCGGAGAAAGAAAAACTCCATCGAGTGTACAAAAACGCTAGAAGCAAGCTAAACCGTACACTAGGAGGAGCGCGTTTAAGACCCTGACGGAGTTCCTGAAATTAGCCGAGGAAGTTGAAGACATCGAATCGATGGAGCACCAGACGCGAGCCAGCCAAGCAGGACAGCAGCAACTAAGGACAGAGATTTGTATGTGGTGTAGAGGAACCGGTCATGCAGCGCGGACATGCAGCAATCCGCCGAGGCTGTTTTGCTGGGTATGCGGAAAGAACGGCACGAGACAACGGAATTTTGTACAACGGGGCCGTGAAGCGCAGGAGGTCTGAGCAGATAAATCTGGCGGCTCAGACACCAGGAAGCAAGCCAGTACCGAAGGAGCAACTGAGCTGTGACGGATTCCAGGTGGTGGCGTGGATTGGATTTGGGAGTCAAACGGCGAAGGAGCGCTATAAGCCGAAGTCGATACCAGGATCTGAGGGAGGAAGGCAGATGGACAGGAAACTGAACAGAGATAGCGCTCGCAAGCGGGTCGAAGCAGAAAACCGTAGGGAAGTTCGAAGCTAAGATCAGATTCGGAGGAAGAGTGTTCGTCATATCGTTAATGATACTGGAAAGGGTCGCAGGAGGAATCTTGTTAGGCTTTTTTTTTGGCGGGAGCGCGCAGCACGCTGAGGTGCGGGAACCTGGAACTGGAGATAGTGGAGGTGCTGGACGAAGAACGCGAGGAAGATCAACGCCAGGCGGACAGAGCGGACACCATAGAATAGGAGCCATCTGACGAAGCAGTGCAGGGCTTCCTGGAAAAGCAAAGGCTAGTATTCGAAACTATGCGAGGGGCTAATAATATAACGACGCACAAGATCTATCTCAAGGATGACAAGCCGATAAAGCAACGGTATTATCCGCGAAACCCAAAGCAGCAGGAAGTCATTAACGAGCAAGTGGACGAGTTACTGGCCCTGTGACTGATAGAACTGTCACGCAGCCCATATAGCGCACCAGTAGTGTTAGTGAAGAAGAAAACCAACGAGTGGAGAATGTGTATAGACTATCGCCTCTTGAACGACAAAACTGAGAAAGACGCCTACCCAGTATCAAGAATGAACTTCATCTTAGACCAATTAAGAAAAGCGAAATTTATCAGTACAATTGATCTTAAATTGGGATATTAGCAGATTCCGATGGAGGCGGACAGTCGACAATATACAGCGTTCACAGTGCCAGGAAGTGGCCTCTTTCAATGGAAAGTGATGCTGTTCGGGCTGACCACAGCACTAGCAACGTTCCAAAGGGCGTTAGATACCATAATAGCGCCCAAGATGGAACCGTTTGCCTTCGCATATCTGGACGATATGGTGGTCATCGGTCGGAGCAAGGAAGAACACTTGGAGAAGCTTAAGGAGATGTTCAGAAGATTGCAGAGAGCAAACCTGATGATCAATCCGGATAAATGTCACTTCTTCCAGAAGGAGTTAAAATACCTCGGACATGTTGTAAGCGACAAAGGCATCCGGACGGATCCAGAGAAGGTAGCGGCAATCCAGAAGTACCCGACACCAAAAACCACGAAAAAGGTGCACTGCTTTCTAGGGATGGCATCGTGGTACAGACGGTTTAGACGCAATTTTACGGAGCAAGCCGGAGCACTACAAGGCCTGATTAAGAAAGGACAAAAATTCGAGTGAAATGAGAAGCATCAAGAATCGTTCGACCACCTGAAGAGGAGCCTAATGAAGGCGCCGGTACTGTCATGCCCGGATTTCACGAGGCGGTTCAAACTTCAAACGGGAGCCAGTGACCTGGGGATAGGTGCAGTACTGACACAGGACGGGGAGAACGGAGAACAAGTGATCTCATTCGCAAGTTGAAGATTGAGCAACATCGAACGGAACTATAGCGCAACAGAAAAGGAGTGTCTAGCGATATATTGGGGCACCAACAAGTTCAAGGTGTACCTCGAAGGCTATCATTTCATAGTCGTAACCGATCACATGGCGCTAAAGTGGTTAAACTCGATCGAGAGCCCGTCAGGACGAGTCGCCAGATGGGCACTAGGCTTGCAACCATTTCAGTTTGATGTCCATTACCGGAAAGGAAAGCTGAACGCACTACACACAGCCGGAACTAAGAACGATGAGTAGCACCGGTTGGAGCAGAAATACGGAGAAATCGAAAAAAATCCGGACGGCCAGAAATACCGTATAGAGGGCGGAAGGCTATACAAACTGTGCGGAAACACGAGCGACCGGTAACCGTGGAAGTTGTGCGTAGCAAAGAATGAAATACAACAAGTGCTACGGGAAAATCAAGACACGGCATCTAGGGACGTTTAAGACACTGAGACGAGTGAGACATCGGTACTTCTGGCCCAGATTAACGAAGGACGTGAAGAGATTCGTAAAGGAGTGCAGATGTTGCCAACAATACAAAATATCGCAGCAAAAGGCAGCGGGAAAGATGCTGACAAAAGTTGCGAAAGCCCCCTGGGAGACAATGTGCGTTGACTTCGTGGGACCTTTGCCGAGAACAAAACGAGGAAACACCACGTTGCTGGTTATTGTCGACAAGTTCTCCAAGTGGGTAGAGTTGGCAGCGATTCGACAGGCGACGTCGGATTCGTTCTTACGGGTATTCAGAAAACAAGTAATTTCGAGGGTTGGCGCTCCGAAAGTCCTGATATCACATAACGGAGTCCAGTTTACCGGGGGCAAGACAAGGACGGCAATGAAACGATGGGTAATAAATCATCAGTTCACGGCACCGTACACGCCTCAGGAAAACCCGACGGAACGAACCAATCGAACCATAAAAACGATGATTGAGCAGATTTCGGGCGAAGATCAGACAAGCTGGGACGAGCATATCCCAGAACTAATGCTGGCATACAATAGCAGCACGTCGGAGTCGACAAGATATAGCCCAGCACAGTAAGTATTTGGACGAGAGCTCCGAATACCGTGGACAATGTTCAATAGGGTGACGGAAGGCTCCGGGCTGCAAGAGGAAACTGTTTATGTGTGTGTAAGGAGGCTTAGATGCCTGGCAAATAGTACATAAACTAATTGCCTTTGAGTTGTCGCAACTAGCACTTGAACTAGGTGGACTGCGGTTGAGGTTGGTAGAGTAAAATGCCTTTGAGTTGAAGACGATTACTGACTTTATTGGTAAAAATATAACGGTATTTATAGCTAAAAGTGGTTAACAAATATGCTTATGTTTACAGAATTTAGTGTGAAAGAGTATTATAGGTTGCTGTGTTGCTTATCGAATATGCGGAAATGAAACCATTGCCCCATTCCACTTCATCGTTGTCAGCAGAATATACATATGCGCTTGACCTGGTACCTTTACTTTATTGTGACTTTATATGATATTGCTGCGACTGACGAATTACAAATTATGTATTATTGCTATTGTCGTAATTATTGTCGCGACTTAACAGAAACAAAGAAAGACCGATGGAAACGGCTTAAAAACATGAGGTCGGAGGCAACAACGCATATGGAGCAAGCAGCCGAACAGCAGAAAAGGCACTATGACTTGCGGAAACGAGAATGCTGACCGAACATTGGAGATCTAGTGTGGTGCAAAACACATAAGCTGTCGAACGCAGCGGAGAAATTTAACGCGGAACTGGCACCCAAGTACGACGGACCATGGAAAGTGGTAAAGTTCACGTCGCCGGTCATAGTAAACGTTAAAGACACAAAAACAAAGAAAACAAAGCGCGCATACATCGGGGACATGAAACCATTCATAGGATCAAACACACAACACACAATTGACTAAGATCACGAGAGAATCCGAAACATTAGACATAGCAAAAGACAATATACTTACGTAACACGTAAACCAACACTACACGTAACACATAAACCAACACCACATAACCCAACACTACACATAACAAATAAAACCACACTACACATAACACATAAACCAACACTACATAACCCAGCACTCTGAGCAGACCTTTCCAAGAGCCTGGAAGCAGCAAACACTTGTGCTCATCACGAAGTCTGGCAAGCTGAACGATGACCCGTCCTCATTTCGGCCCCTATGCATTCTGAATACGATTGGCAAAATATTCGAGCGCATCATAGGCAACAGACTTGAAAGGGAAATCGAGGAGCGCGGAGCCCTTTCAACCCACCAGCACGGCTTTCGCAAGAAGCGAAGCACCATTGACGTGATCCGCGAGGTAACACAGCTTGCAGAAAATGCCATTGAAGGCGAAAGATGGCGGGGAGGCTCCAAGAAGTACTGCCTTGTTTGCACCTTGGACGTCAAAAACGCCTTCAACTCTGCAAGCTGGAGCCTAATCCTGCAAGCCCTTCTGCGTGGCGGCATATCTGGCTATCTTATCCAGCTGGTTGCCGACTACTTCAAGGATCGCGTCCTGCTTTAATTGTAGAAATGCCAGTGATGTCCTCTGCGTCAGCTGGTCTTCGCCGGCCTGGCTTTACTGACGCTCCTTCGAAGGAGTAAGGGGCGGCCTGGTCTTGCAGATTCGGCTGCAAGTCATCGCACAGGCTTCAAACATGTGGCTATACAGAACGGGCTCTCCAGAGGTCCCGGGCAGTCCTCCTTTTTCAATTTTGGGATTTCCGCTTTTTCTGGAGGGGATTGCTTTGGATTAATTTTTGCTAGGTTTTTAATTGCAGTGTAGGTGGATGTGGGTGTCTCTGTGGTTTTTTCGGGGTTATTTTTCCTTTTATTCAGTATATTTTTTATATACTCCACTTCGGCATGTATTTTTCCCGAGTGGGTCCACTGAACTTTACTTCCGCTATTCAATAGCTTCAGTAATTCGGCCTTTCTGGCCTTTAATTTTCTAACCACTCCACTTCTTTTACCACACATCACACTTTACTCACTGTGTTTTGCCTTTGCTCCGTTTTCCAGCTTCCGGTTCCCATCTGAAGATTTATTAGTTTTCCATCCGAAGATTTTCAGTGCACGGTGTCATTGTTTCTTGGTTTGGTTTTTCATTTAAAGCGGTCCATCGAAGTCACGGTCGCCATGTAATAGGTTCAGCAAGTCTTCCAGCAAATAAGAAGGCAGGGTTCTAAATAGGTTTTGATTTGGTTTCTTTTATTGGTATATTCAGTTTTGGTTTGGTCATTGATATATTCAGTTTTGGTTTGGTTGGAGCAACCTTTGTTGTCGCTCCGAACTCACATTCGTCTCTGTCTTGATCAATATGTATTTAAAGCTAAGGGAGTCTAAGTCCCATAGCTGCGCTGCCAACAGCGGCAGCGGAGAGTCGTATATATATTCTTAAATATTCTTAAATACATAGCTATGCTCGTTTGGACTGAGCGCGGAGGTATATGCACATACATACATGTGGTCCGCTCGTGTAGCATTTATGCTGACACTTGCACTCTTTGTGTGCGGGCCAATAGATACATAAGTGGGTAGTTCATATTTCGTACACTTGAGGTTTATGACCGAGACCTTGGATAAACATTGCAACTAAGTGTTACAGTGTGTACCCGTTAAGTACAGTGGGTATTCAATATATGTGTTCACGCCAGGAGGCGGCACCTGTAGCCCCTCTGCCCACCGAGCTTCCAAAAGCTCGCCCGCTCTTTCCCTCCCGACATATTTCCAACCTCCGTACGCTGGCCGTTGAGCTGGCCGTCGCTCGCCCGCTCTTCGCTCCTCGGTTCACCCGATCTTCGCTAGCGGCTACCCGAGCTTAGGGACGGCTACTGCGCTCTCCACCTCTCGGCTCTTTTGCTCTCGGTAGGGCGCACGGCCCTTATGCTAAGCTAAGGACCTCTGCTCTATCCGATCTCCTCGCCGCTAGATGAACTTCGGAAACACTCGCCTTCGATCTCCCGCTCTTGCTTTAGCAATGTAAAGCGGACGGGAGCGTGACATTATTTCTAAGCTTAGTTTTTAGTTTCATGTATACAGCCGAAGAAAGCTGAAGTTCCCTCACGACGCCCCGACTTTTTCATTTCTACTGGGGTTCTTTGCCAACTTCTGCGCCGTGGGATTTCTTTGCCTGTCAACTATCAAGGATCTTTTGTGGAAGGATCGCCCCCCTACTAAACATTGGTCCTTCGAGCCGGATTCGGATATCCTTCCGGAATACAGCCAGCAGTTCCGGTGATTTCTTCCGCTCAAGATAAGTACGAGCTTCCTCTATCTCCCTCTCTCTGCCGGTCTGCAGCAGTGGTTCGAACATTAAATTTCGTTCACACTGCTGCAATATTATTTTTCCGTTTTTTGTGTCAACTCCAGATCCGAGTTTTTCCGACACAACGGCAGTTTCAGAAAGGGTTTATTTCTTCTTAATTCCATCGTCAATTTTTTCAATCCGTCTCCGCTTTGTGTGATCGCCATATTGCTTGCCGTTTTTCTTCGTTTCTCCGTTCCACTTGCCAACGGTCAAGGCATATGTGCATCCACATACATACATACATACATACGTGTGACAACTTATGCTTATACATATTCCGTGCAAATCCGTCTCTGCATACAAACAAACAACCTCCGCCGAACAAAAGTGAAATTTTGTGGTTTAAAACAAAAAAATAAATAAGCAAATAAAATAAAATAAATAAGACAAAAAGGCATAATTAATATCCGCCAACCAGTGTGCACTTGTTTCGGAAGTTCCCCTGTTCGCCGAGCAATCCGCCGTTGTCAATTTTTATTTTTGTTTTTGTGTGTGCCATTTGTTTTTTTTTTATTTCTCCATACAAGGTTTACAGGCCTATGTAACGATAATCGTGTGCCTCCATAGTTTTATGTGCCAAATTCCAAATACAGTCCACTTATCGTGTTTCCACTATACCACCAAGCGAAGCATCCAACACATGCCCCCACACAATCCCGCTCTGCATGCCCATATATAAATATATGTTCTGCCTCCAAAATAATTTTTGTACGCCCTTAGCAGTTCCGTTATTGGGTTTCCACTGTACAAAATAAAAATTACTCATCCATATATATTTTGCATGCTTTTCCATTTACATACATATGTATTATATTTTCTGCCCTTAAATACAGGAATTAAATAACAATCAAACAATAACAGAGAAAAAATATCCAAGATTAAAAATTCACACGGGTGCGACCGCAAGTGTTTTATTTCTCCCAATCTACACAACCGCCGCAGCAGACGTGTTGTTATTGTTGCTTGTCTTGGGACTCCATTTCGTTCTCTCTCCTGAGCTCTGCACTTGTGCTGTGATTTGCCGACGTTTTATCTTAAACCAAACTTCGATTTGTGGTTGTTTTTGATTTCCCGCGCTAACCGCCGCATCAGCCGTGCTGTTGTTGTTGTTGTTGTTGGTTCTTCTTTCTTTGCCTTTTGTCGCTCATAGGCGCCTCACTCATGCACTGCTTTGCCGACGGCATAACCCAGTGAGTTTTTTTCCGAGTCAAAGCCAAGGTTTATTTTAGTTTCGCCTTTCCGGCTCCGTAATAATTACGTGCAACTAATTAAATAATGCATATTAATTATTTCTGACATTGATAATTAAGTAATTAATTAATAGTATTATACATTAATAATTATTCCATTTTTTGTGGGTACGAAAAAAGAATTAATCGTTTTTCTTTGCCTTTTGTCACTCATAGGCGCCTCACTTATGCACTGCTTTACCGACGGCATAATCCAGTGAGATTTTCCCCCGAGTCAAAGCCAAGGTTTATTTTTAATTCCACTTTTCCGACTCCGTAATAATTACGTGCAAATAATTAAATAATTCACATTAATTATTTCCGACATCAATAATTAATTAATTAATTAATAATATAATACATTAATAATTTTTTCATTTTTTGTTGGTACGGAAAATAATTAATAAATTACTTTTCCAATTTATCCAAGCTCCAAGTCGGAGCCACGGAATATATATATATAGAAATATACTATTGGATCCTAAAGTCCAGAGCCCAGGTCCGACATTGCCGCATTCGCTGTGGTTTGCTTTCCATTCAGTCACTTGTGCTTCGAGGCCGAACTTCTCCGCTTAGAACTCGCTTTGTTTTCCTTCGGTTGGCTTTGACGTTCTCTTTCGCTGGTGCTGTTCCCACTGGCGTCAAACGAACCATAGTTGGGTCTTCTTTTCTTCATAAGTCGTGTGAATTTTTGGGTGACGACTAACTAGTTAGCAACCCAGATCGTGCCAAGCGCATTAGTGTGACCATCTGTGAGTCCGAGAATGCCCATAGGTGACGACAAGAAGCCACGTCCGCTCTCGTCAATCCGTTTGGACAGGTCCCAATCCGCATCTCCGCGACCGTCTCCGCGCTCAACTCCGCTAAAGTCAAAGGAAGCCATTGCCATCCCAAGGGCCAAAAGCGACAATTCCGTGAACCTCTGCCCCGGTCCATCGCCAAAAGTGACTCGATCCATGTCCAAGATGGCTCAAAATGCGGTAGATGTTGCCCTTAAAAAGTTTATTGCCACAACCGATCGTGTTAGCCACTTCGAAGCTAATCTGCACAATCCGGCTGCCCCTAACACGGACAGATTGTCCCGTGGCATGTGCCAAGTCCACCGAGACCAAATCCGGGCCCTGTGGGAAAAGGTGGAGAAAAGCTACGAGAGCTGCTTCGACCTCCTTGTCGAGTCAGACGACACTACGACCACTGCATCAGTGCTAGAATCGAAGTATAATTACTGCTATTCTGGGTATACGGGTTGTCGTCTGCCCCCAGTGGACACCGAAGTCTTCACTGGGGACTATCTTCGGTGGCCAAGGTTCCGAGACCTTTTTTCTGTGATCTATATCCAGAATTCGCGTCTCACACCGGTGGAAAAGCTGTTCCACCTGTTGTCAAAGACAAGTGGCGATGCACATGCCATTGTGTCGAAGGCTCCCCTCACAAATGAAGGTTTCATCTCTGCATGGCAAAGCCTCACCGACCGGTTCGAAATTCGGCGGTTGCTCGTCAATAGTCAGTTGAAAACTCTATTCAACCTTCCGGCAGTCCCCCAAGAGTCAGGAGCCGCTCTGAAAGAGCTGCAAGGCACCATCCAGAGTTGCCTAACAGCCTTATCGATGTCCTCCATCCAGGTCGAAACCTGGTAAACATGGTTTCCATAAAACTTCCCAAAACCACTGTCCATGTGGGAGCAATCCATCCACAACAAGGCAGAAATTCCAACCTGGAACGAGCTAGACTCGTTTCTGACAGAGCGTCACCGTATGCTCGAGGCTATCGACGATATCAGGCCTAGCAGTTCGGGGCAAGTTCCGCCCAGGTCGACCCCTGCAAGCGCCCCAGCGCGCCGGCTCAACTCTTATGAGGCCAGAGTGACTCCAGCCCCAAGAGGGTGCGATCTCTGTTCCAGGGAAAACCACCCTATTCGCGTATGTCCGCGCTTCCTGGAAATGGATGTGAAGGAGGCAGCTTTGCCTGAACTGTTTCGCACGAGGGCACCATCAGCGGGACTGTACTAGTGCCCATAGCTGCTTCACATGTCACAGCCGTTATCACACCCTCCTGCACCGGGGCAATCCATTCGCGACCGCTCCAAATCCGTCTGCGCCAGCGAGGCCTCGACCCGCGGCTTCCCCAAGGAACACGAGCACTTCAGAAGATCACTCTGACGTGCAAGTGTGCTTCGCTTCCGGCTCAAAAGCCGTCCTATTGGGCACCGCTCTCATTGATATTTGCCATCTAGGGTGCACGTTCCAAGCGCGTGCCTTGATCGACTCTGGTTCCGAGGCGACCTTCATCACGGAGAGGCTGTTCAACCTCGTCAAATTGCTGTTCAAGACCATTCGAGCCCAAGTCTCTGGCCTTAACCAAACAATTGCCGCTCAGTCCACGAAACTCTGCCATTTCTCCATTCGAGCGCCTTCCAGACCCGGACTGCAGTTGGAAACGGCAGCGTATGTCCTTCCGCAGTTGGCCGGGAATTTGCCTTCGTACCCCGTCCCACCAGACTTTCT
>VNJR01002912.1:0-14734 GCA_008042585.1 Drosophila punjabiensis | reverse complement strand
CCCAGTGCGAATGGTTTCGGACAGAGGCTCCGCTTTCACGGCCAACTTGTTTGCAGAGCACACGAAAGAAAATGGTATCGAGCACATTTGGAGCACAACTGGAGTTCCCCGTGGAAATGGCCAAATTGAAAGAGTCAATCGCACAATTTTATCGATCATTTCGAAGATTTCGGCAGATGAACCAGCCAAGTGGTATAAGGCAGTACCAGAGGTGCAGAGAGCGGTTAATTCCCACGTACATGCGTCCACTAAAAGGTCACCATTTGAACTGCTATTTGGTGTGAAGATGAACAATAAGCCAATAGATCGTATACTGCAGCTTCTAGAGGAGGAGATGTATTTAAACTTTGATGAGGAGCGGCAGCAGCTTAGAAAGGATGCAAAGATCGAGATTCAACACGCACAGGAATCGTACAAAAAGCACTTTGACTTAAAGCGGAAACCAGAAGTCGAATATAAGGTTGGAGACTTAGTTGCGATTCGCCGGACACAGTTTGTTGCAGGAAAAAAGTTGGCTGGAGAATATATGGGACCATATGAAGTATCAATCGTAAAAAGGAATGGAAGATATGAAGTTCGGAAGGCAGCAAATTTTGAAGGCCCATCAAACACTTCAACCAGCTGTGATCACATGAAGTTGTGGCGTTACGTCGAGGACAATGAGGATGCTTGGTCATCTGGGACAGATGAATAGTCAGGAATGGCCGAATGTAAGACAGAGTGGGAATGTAAGGCGGAGTTAAAGCAGAACACAGCAGAAAAAGTAGCAGAGTACAGCAGAGGAAAAAACAGCAGAACACAGCAGAAAAGGCAGCAGAGAGATCAGCAGGCGACAAAGCGACAGCAGAACCACAAAACGAGAAGCAGGAAAGAGGAGCAAAGCAGCAGAAGAGAGAGCAGCATATCGAGGAGTCGGAGAGTGACTTTCAGCAGAGATAGAAGCCGTGAGAGTGAAGAAAATAAAAGCCGTAAATCAGAAAACCTAAGAAAGCGAAACTTGTAAACTTTAGAGTTAATATAATATCAATACTTTATAATAATAACAAATAAAATACTTAAGCTGAGTAAATCTCATCTTACATATGTGGATACACTACAGTATGTTTTGCGATTCCTGAAACGCTGCCGCAAGAGCTCGATCTTGCCAAGTTCAAGACCCACTAGGGATAAAATCCGAGAGACAGAGAGAGCTCTGATAGCCATTGCGCAGCGCAGAGCATACAGCCAAGAACAAAAGCATCTAGAAAAGGAAAAGCCTCTTCTAATATTCTAATATGATGAACGCCATCCAATACTCCCCTACGACTGCAGACTGTTTCGCCTTCTCATCCAATTTGCTCAGCAGATTACTCTTCACGGCGGTTGTCAATCCGATCAAAGTATTGGATTCCTAAAATCAAGAATCTGGTGAAGGCTGTGGTGAATCCGTGCAAGATTTGCACGATTTATAAGAAGCGATTGCAAACACATCTGATTGGCGATTTTTCCACAGACAGAGTCTTCTTCTCGAGAGTCTTCACTTACACGGTCATTGATTATGCCGGCCCTTTCGAGATCAAAAATTATACAGGAAGAGCGTGTCTCATAACGAAGGGATATGTTTGTGTGTTTTTCGACGAAGGCTATCCATTTGGAACCCACTTCCGATCTCCAAGCCATCAAGGAGTCCGTGACTGATGCATTCAACCATCAGGGACTCGTTTGGCGGTTTATCCCACCAGGAGCTCCACATATGGGGGGGTCTATGGGAAGCGGGTGTAAAAAGTTTCAAAACTCTATTTTTCAAATTTACTGCTGCACCTTCGAAGAGCTTGCGACCGATCGAGGCTTGCCTCAATTCTAGACCTCTCTCTCCGATGTCCGAAGATCCTTTAGATTTGCTGGCCCTCACACCAGGCCATTTCCTTGTTGGAGGACCGTTGCTTTCCACGGCTAAGCCCGAAATTAAGGGCGACGCTAAGTCGATAATAAATCGATGGTAACACCTCATGGCCCAACATCAGCAGTTTAGAGCACGGTGAAAAGAGGAGTACCTAAAGAAACTTCACAAACGTAATAAATAGCAATTTCCGAGTCCACAAGGTCATACTCCTGCCTACGAGGAATCCGCGGTTCCCAGGGACTATGGTCTCTCCCGTTTCCAAGGTCCATAGTGCACTCCGCCCATTCTAAACCAAGTTGTTTTTTCTTTTTATCGCAGAACAAGTTCCCGACATGGCTCCTCGTCCTCGTTCCGCCCAATCCCTGAGAGCAGACGTTCTCGAGGTATTCAATTCTACCGATGCCGCGTCTGCCGGGGAATCCATCCTCTTCGGAAGTGCAAAAGGTTCCAGAAACTGAGCGTCGAAAAGCGCCTTCGAGCAGTGCTTAATAATAAGTACTGTTCGAATTGTCGTCCCCTTCTCGGAGCCCCATCGAGCGCCCACGTCCGGAGGTCTCCGCTCCGACTCCATCGGTGGCCACGTGGATCAAGCAGAAGGCTGTCCATATCTTTCCGACAGCACTCGTCCTGCTTGACGCGGGGTCCACGACATTCGAGACCGGGGCGCTGACTGACCCCTGAATGGCGGTGAGCAGTATCGACCGCTTATTGGCATCCGCCTTCGGACTACCGATCACCTAGGTGGGAGACCGAGAGGTCTGCTCGACGACCATCCGGTCTCAAACATCCGAACTCCCACGCGGGCTCTGAGCGCCGCCGCGAGGGCCAAATTCAAGGACATCCGCCTCGCTGAAGAGCATATCCACCGCCCAGCAACCATCTCCCTCGCCTTGGGATCAGATATCTTTTCGAAGATCATCCAACCGGGGTTTCCCTAATTGGAAGATGGGTTGCCGGTGGCTCAGAGCACCGTTTTTCGGATGGAACCTCTCCGGCGCGTATCAGGAGGCCAGATGCAGCAGATCCTGTCGTTGCTGGCGCAAGGGGGGAGAATGTTCGCGCCACAGGTCGCTCCGTTGACTGCCATCGCTCTAGCGCTCGCCCGCTCTCTCCTCGGCCTTTTTCCATTCTATTGTAACCGGCAAACGGTGCCTGTCTACTCTTCCTATGTTAGATCTTAGTTTAGTCGTAATTAAGCATTGAAGCTAAAAAAGTTGATATCTGTGAAGCCAACGCCGCCCCCAACTCTATCTCTTCTTCTTCCGGGATTTTGGGAGTTTTAAACTGCACCCGCCTCGACCAGAAGACCCCAGCGGCCGCCGATGAGGCCGGCTTATTTTTAAAAAATTATTTTTATAAAAAATTAAATGGCAATTTAATCTGAATCTCAGTCAGTGTTGCCAACTATCGGTCGTCATTTATAGCTGAACAGGCCAACTTAAATAGCTAGAAATAGCTTTTATTTTTAAGTAAAGTTTTATATTCATTATTATAAATAATATAATTTCAGTAGCAGCTTTTCATTAAATTATATTTATTCGGTAAATAAAGTGTCCAAGGTGTTTTCTTCAGCAACCTCCTCGATGCTTAGGAATGTTTCCATTCTACCAATCCCACTTATTTTGGACGCTTTAATAATAGCACAATTTTAGAAAATTATTATTTATGTTCCTGCTTTTTTATGGTTTTTCTTATTTTAGTAATAGCCCATGGCCAACTTATTAAACGGTTTGTTCCCTCCAGAGGGAGAAAATTCTATCCAAAACTTATAGTCACCCACTTCTCCAAATATTAGCTTCCGTACTGGTTTAGTAGCAGATCTCTTCTTTTTGTGTTAAGAAACATTCAATATGTCTGACTTCACTGGCTTAAAAATATGAACATTTTAAACCCGATTTATTTTATATAATAAATGTTCAAGTAGTTTGAAATGAAAACGCAATTTTTAATGAAAATATATAATTGAAAAGAGAATTTTACGAACCGACCTTTTTTTTTAAAGCTGAACAAGGCTAAAATTCACGTCATTAAAGACATATGATTAACTAATTTAAAATACCATTTTTTTTTTTTGTAATAGTGCCAAAGTAACTGACTTCTGTATGGCAGGAAAATGGTTTAGTTGCCAACACTGAACTCAATATAGCAGGTACTGAAATAAATGAAAAATACATTTTACGACTTTTTAAGGAATTTAGCAAAAAAAGACATTATTTCTTAGTGTATTAAAAATCGAGCTTACCTTTTCTAATTATTTTACTACCTGCCATAGCCACACATAATCTAAACCACGGTATGAAGACAACATTCACACACCACGGCACGGCAACACCCACACTCACACGCTGTATATTTTGGCCAAAGAGGCCAACCTTACATTTAATTATAAATTAGTCTTAAATGGACTAGTTTTAAAACGGGGTTCATAGTTTTTGCCAGTGTAGGCGAATACCCAGCAGAGGCGACGAGGCTAGCAGCAGAACAGGGGAGAGAGAGCGGAACAGGGGAGAAGCCGGCCGGACCCCTACGAGCAGCGGGCAGCAGAGCAAAGGAGAGGGGAGACAAGCTGAAAACAAGGTACAGTCGCGCACGGCGGGCGGATGACACGCGCCAAGATCAGCAAATTGCAACTTTCCCTCCCTGCAGCGGAAATCAGCATTGCGCCGAAGAGGGAGGGAATCCGCCGACGAGAAGGAAAGAAGACGGAACAGCAAAGTTCGCAAAAGCACAAAAACGCCCGCCGATGACGACCATTTCCCCTCACGGGAGCGGTGACCGACCGACGATCGGGACGCGCCGCTCGGGCCGGGCCGCCATCAAACTCAAGCTTGTCCAGCCTCCAGAGTGAGACGGAAAGCGAGGAGAGAGCCGATCCAGGTAGAGGATCGAGGCGATTACTAAAAGGCGCGGACATAAAACAGACAAAGCTTCAAGAGCGCAAGTCGAATTAGGACACGTGGCCGCGAATAACTCTTCCGCGAGACGCAACGCAAGACGCGCGGCAGGATCCCGCCCCCCGAAGGAACGCCGTCACCGATCATGGATACCACCAGCATGGATAAAGCCGGACGGGCCTTTGAACAGGGGTGAGCTGGCCATGGGCCGCGATATGTTAATAGAGTTACACTAGAGTGTGGCAGGGCCACGCCCAGTAGCAGACATAGAAGTTAATAGAGTCGAAGACATATGCCTTTGTCTCCTGCCCTTTTCTTTGGTCTAGCTTGCATATAACGGAGCCGCCCGCTGCTGTAACTTTTCCCCTCTTGCTCCCTCTTTCGGTGGCTGTTGGATAGTTCCAAGCCCGAGTCGAGGCGAGACGGGAACGAGGGTCCGTTGCTGTTGGATGCTTCCAAGCACGGGCTGGGCCGTCCGCGAAAGTTCTCCCGGTGGCCGTTGGATTGTTCCAGACCTGAGTCGAGGCGGACCTGGAATAGGAGGCCGTTGCCGTTGGGCGAGGGTGTGGAGGCTGGACGCTTCCGGTCTGGACGTGGGGCATTAAATTCACCCCTGGCGGGATCCAGGACCCCCGTTTGACCCATTCCTGCAAACTTAACCCTTTCGCATGCTAAAATTTACGGCACCTTAAGTCACGGTCGCCTTTCAATTTATACATTTTCTGAAAGGAACTCGCGGCCACTGAGGATCACCCCGGCCGTAGACACATCCTTAGAAGCAAGTTTTTCCAATATTTTGATAGCCAGTTGAAAATCGAGTAAATCGCTAGAGAAAGATTCATTCCGGGATTAAGCTGCACTGAAGGACATTCAATTTCAGCGCCATAAGTTTCCTACGGCATCAAATACCGAAAAATCTTTTTAACCACATAATCTAAACAAGTTATAGATATATATCAAAGATCGCAGGGTTTGGTCCCGTTTCACAAAAAATTGCCACATAACGGTTACCTAACCGGTTAATTAAGAATAAGGTCTGAGAGATATCTCACATCGGACTTTTTCTATTTTCACTTGGTTAAAGCGGCGAGTACGCTCTCTCTTTCTCTCTCTCTTGAGTGAGTTGCGGTTGCTTCGCGGTATTTATTTCGCACATTTCGCACCGATTCAGTTGATTGTTTACGAAAGCGCCTGTTGGATCGATAAAATGGCCTAAAAGTTCATTTTAAGCGAAAAGCGTACTTCGCTTAGCCAAGAAAACATAAACACTGTTAAACTAAATTCATGGGAAAAGTGTCAATTAAAATATAAAAAAAACCAACTTTATAAAAGTTAAGACAACCTTCAATTTTTTTTCTCTATTGTTTTGTGTTGAAATTTCGTTAACGTATTCTTTTTCTTTCTATACGCATGAACAGAATCGATTAATCTTGTTTCCACTCAGAAGCGAAAATTGAATTCCTATCCCACAGACCTTTTTGATTTCGATCTCTCCATTTAAGGTTAATCGAAATCGCAAACAAGCCAAAAGACAACAACGTTTCCGAGAGATCCGCTTCTCAGAATTTTCTGTCATTCTCTCTGCGAAACAATTTAAATGATCAAAACGGTTAACTTTTTTATGCGAGCTCTGATATTTATATATATACATGCCGCGGATTCATTAGAATCATAGTCGGCGCACAGACTAACGCTGACGACAGAAACTGTTGCATCGATCTTTAAAACAGAAGGAACAGAACAGAAGACTATGAAAACGAATAACTAACTATTCTCTTAAACATTGAAGTCATACAAAATTCTTTATTTTTAATAGCAAATCGAACTTGAGTTGTAAAGTACTTATCCAAAAATAACCATCATCATGTCCGTCTGTCTGTCTGTCTGTCTGTCTGTCTGTCTGTCTGTCCGTCTGTCCGTTTCTACGCAAACTAGTCCCTCAGTTTTAAAGCTATCTGAATGAAACTTTGCAGATAATCTTTTATATAGTCTCACTCGTACAAAAGTTGGAACGAGCCGGATCGGTCAACTATAGCATATAGCTGCCATACAACCGATCCGTAAATTTGTTGAAAAAAAATTATAACTTCACTGTTTTTTAACATATATTGATCAAATCTCGGTTATAAGCTTTTTATAATGTTTCTGATTTTTAAATTTAATTTTATAAAAATCGGACTACTATATCATATAGCTGCCATAGGAACGGTCGTGAAATTTTCAGAAAAAAAATTATAGCTTTGTCAGTTTTCAACATCATTTCTTCTACTTTGAGATACTAGTATTTCATATTTTTTCAGAATTTTGTTGTAAATTTCATAAGAATCGGACGACTATATCATATAGCTGCCATATAAACGATCGGTAAACGTGGTCTATATTTTACTTTACATGTAAAAAATGTAAAACTGTAAAAATTTTATTTATATGAAAGTAATGCATATTATATTATATTGGGATCGATTATAATTGATACAATTGGAATCTGCAAGGGTATACCAACTTCGGCGTGCCGAAGTTAGCTTCTTTTCTTGTTAGGTTTAAATTTCTCACTCTGTTGCATGAACAATCTCTCTTCCAGAAAGTTTTCACGTCTCGACCAACCAATCACATAGCACACAGTTGTCTTGACTTCATTTCACTGCATTATACATTTTCTTATTACAATAAACATCGCAGCCCTTACCCTTAAACATCATCTTCTTCGCCAATCGCATTATCATCCTCTGTGGTAATCCCCTTTTCAAGCATTCTTCGTAAAACTTCTTGGGCATATATCGATCTGTTGGTAATATCTCAACAATTAAGAAAGGGCCTTTAATCTTAGGATCTTATTTTTTTCTTGTGTCGCTCTTCGTTCTTGAGCAGGACACGATCCCCAACTTTATGCCTTACAAACGTGGGTTTATTCTGATCAAATTTTATTTTATCTTTTTTGTCATTTCTTTCCGATTTGAATAATCCTTTTTATATATTCCTTTTGATCATTTTTACTGCTAAGCTTCCCTGTAATGTCGACATAGACTGTATGGAATCGGACGTGCACTTTCTAAAAGGGATGCAGACCACCTAAAGGGCTTTGAAATAATAGGAAGACAGTGAGTTTTTTCGTGCCTTTGAATTTTCCTGTATAAAGTACCACTACATAACTCATAAGTTTTTTCTACGTCCTCAGGAAGGTCGCCATCACGTAATTTAGACACCATAGTTCATGTTTCTTAATCTCTTTGCTGCTCTGCCAGCATCTAGTTATCGGAAATCTCCGTCAAGTTTATAAGTTTTTAACTATCTCTTTAGAATTTTTATGATCTAAAACTGGATTCTGGACTCCATTCTGTCACCTGGTCTATACTCAAATCAATCAATAATCAAATTTGAAAATCTGCACATACGACCACCGCCTTGGAACTCGGGGAGTTAGTTCAGCTATAGTTTTGTAGTACGTATACACCGTTAAATGGCGACCATAGGTTTTAGCAACTGTGAGGTTTTAGCAACTGTGAGAAAAGGAAACGAGACCTATAAACTGGCTCAGCTGGTTCACAAACTGAGGGGGTGGCACATCAGTCAAAGCTTTATTTTATTTGTATTATTATTTTTTATTGGAACGTATTTTACCTGCCTTAACATCAAATCCCAAATATTGGATGCAGAATTTAAGAAAGGAACATTTTGAGATATTACAAAAAATCCGGCTTTAAAAAGAGTTTTGCAAAACTTCCTCTGTTTGTATATGTGTGAGGAGGCTTAGATGCCTGGCAATTAGTACATAAACGAATTGCCTTTGAGTCGTTCCAACTAGCGCTTGACTGAGGTAGACTGAGGTTGAGGTTTGTAGAGTAAAATGCCTTTGAGTTGAAGACGATTACTGACTTATTGGTAAAAATATAACGGTATTCATAGCTAGAAGTGGTTAACAAATATGCTTATTGTAGCAACAGAAACGTCCGCTCTGGTTCAGATCACTCGCAAGACTGCTCTTTTTATTCTCTCTTCTCTTTTGTGTGTATGCATGTATATCACAGTTTATCACATTTGAACGATATGCTTAGGGCTGCTAACCAGTGTTGCCAATTTAGCCATTTTCTGGCCAGATCTGGCTATTTTGCAAGACCCGAAACTGGAAATCCTTCAATTTTGCAGGCGCCAGTTATTTTGGCTATTTTAGAAAATAAATTTGCTATTTTTATCTATTTAAAAGAGGTTAATTATGTGTTTACAATGATGTCAATTTGAGCCATTTTCAGTAGAAACAACGTAAATATACCATCCAGTGTGACCGAATTTTGGACTTTAAATGACAAAACAGTATTTTCTTTGGATAATTTTAAGGTATTTTACCAACATCAAAGTGTGGTCACAACCCTTTTTATTTCGAATGAGTAAATTGAGATCGTATAAAAAGTTTTGTGAAATCTTAAAAAAATGCCAAAGGAATACAAACAAAAACTTCGTGAGCAATGGATGGAAGAGCCTTAATTTAAAGACTGCATTAGGAAAGATTTATCCGACAAAAAGAAGGCTTTTTTGTGGGATTTAAAAGTTCATGTCGAGACACGAAAGCACAAGGCAAATGTAGAGTCTCGCAGAGACAACCAAACTATTACGTTTCCTAGAACGTCTAGTGAGACATTCACTAAAGAATCCGCGCTTTGCTTGTTTGTAGCACAACATTGTGCAATTAGTTCGGTTGATCACTTAAAGAATTTGTGCACACATATATTTAAGGAAAAGCAGATTAAAGTTCATCGCACTAAGTGTTTAAGTGTCATAAAAAATGTCGCCACATTTTAAAGAAAATCTAATCAACGATATTGGTAATTCAAAGTACAGCTTATTAATCGACGAATCGACAGATATAAGCTTTACAAAAATGCTAGGTAAGTTTTTGTGTTTATTTGAATATTGGGTTTCTGTGGCATTAAACAAAATGGTTTTCATTACAGGAGTCGCCATTAACTATTTCAGTATCCAGCACTCGAAAATGGTGTCTACATTTGTATGTCTAGTTGAACTAAAAAACGCAGATGCTGTATATATAGCAACAGCTCTAAAAAATAAAATGAAGGTAATGAACATGGATCTAGTAACCTTATAGGAATAGGTACAGATAATGCCAGCGTAATGGTTGGCTCCAAGAGAAGTGTATATCAGGAGTTAAAAAAGACGTCCCCTCACTCATTTAAATTTAATGTGTTTGCCACTCGGTACAATTGGCCGTCAATCATGCATGCAAATTAACTTTACCAGATGGCTTAGAGTTTCTTATATACGAGACGTATAACTGGTTCTCAAAAAGTTCCAAGCGCCAAATGGAATATAGAAGGATATATCAGTGCATAAATGATGATAAGGTTTGATTGATAAAGTTGTATAATTTGTTCCATGTATAACCTTGTCTACGTTGATATAGTTACACCATATATCTGTTTAGCTTTTATGTGCTAGACTTATTGTTTGTCTGAACGTGTGACAAAGTATTTTTTTATATTTGACTAATTATCATGTTTTTATTATTTAAAGGCATCGCTTAAAATCCCAAGAGTTTGCGACACGCGCTGGCTATCAATCGAAACTGCGGTTAGCAGAATTTTAAATCAATGGGAAGAGCTCAAGCTGCATTTTGATGTTGCAGCTACTCAAGACAAATGCCACAAAGCGCAAATTTTAAAAGATATGTATGCTGATAAAATTAATTACGCATATCTTTTGTTTTTGAGTCTCATTTTAAGATGCTCAAAGGGTAAATAAAAGCTTTCAGGGAAATAACCCTAATTCTATAAAACTTCTGGGAGACCTAAAACTACTAGCAGACTCGCTTAAATCAAAAATTATACCGCCCAGTGATGTCCATCGCAACGAATTTGAAAAGTATGTGAAGCGGGACTTATTTTTGGGTTACCAGTTTGAAACTCAATTAAAACCCATGAAATTGTGTTCCGAGATGGAATGTCAAATTCGATTAGTATGCACGGATTTTATTATTAAACTGATTAAACAACTAAATGAACGTTTCGTAAAATGCCAACGAAAATATCGATCCGCTCTTGAATCAGTATGGCACCATTCATTTGGTAAAGTGGGTGAATATTGAAGATAATGCCAACTTTTGGAAAGAAGTTTCTCTGTGCAAGGACTCAGGATGGAACAACCCATTCAACGATTTGGCCCAATTTTTGATAATCTTACTTAGTCTACCTTGGTCAAATGCCGCGGTAGAACGAGTTTTTAGCCAAGTCAACCTGGTCAAATCAAAACTCAGAACTAGAATGCAAATGAGCACGTTGAGTTCTATTTTGGGCATTAGGTATACATATATACTTTCGATTTTTCAATGAAATGGTCGATACTCATCAAAAGTAATTTCAGATACGGAATGGAGCTAGCAGGGAAATGCTGCTTCGACTATAGCGTACCAGAGAAGTGGGCTCGTCTCATTGGAACAATGGGGGCATACGAAAGTACCGAATGCGAAGCTGTGGACAACATTTTGAAAACATTATTTGATGCTTAAATAAAATTAATGGATATATAATGAATATTAAATATTTTTTGAAATTATAAAAAAAGGCTATTTATTTAGCTATTTAAAAAAAAAGGCTATTTTTGGCTATTTTAGTTGGCTCGTCCAGCTATAAATGTCGACCGATAGTTGGCAACACTGCTGCTAACAGTGTAAAATATGCTTAAGGCTACTAAAGAGTGTATGTATGTGTAAATATAAAGATATGCTTAAAGCTAGAGAATTTAGTGTGAAAGAGTAATAAAGGTTGCTTATCGAATATGCGGAAATGAGAACAATGCCCTATTCCACTTCAACGTCGTCAGCAGAATATACATATGCACTTGACCTGGTGAATTTACTTTATTGTGGCTTTATATAATATTGCTGCGACTGACGAATTACAAATTATGTATTATTGTTTGTCGCGACTTAACATTCTCCCGGCCGCTGAACGGGTGTTCTACCGTCACTGATGTCAAATGCAAAACTCCGTAGGGCAGGTTCGGGTGTTGGCTGCTCACTCGTTGTCCGGGGCTTGTAACTTCGTCGTCGTGGTTCTTAATTGCTGCGTCGTTGTTGTATACCAACTGTAATGATCAGTATAATTGATACTGCTAGGGCCACGTACGCCGCTATATGATGATGCTGTACAGCGCTGACTTCATTCTCCCATATTGCATCCATCAGTTTGACCAGCTCCTGCTGTAGGATATTTAGTTCTTCTTCTACGTTGATCTGGGTGATGTTGCCAAAACGGCAACACTGAGCTGAGCTGAGTGCTGAATATGCTTACACTGATTTTTGAGTTGCGCGCAGTGCAACCTGAAGCAAGCCCGTTCCATCAATCATCCCTTGCACACAGCTTGAAGTTCGATTGGACTGTGGATTGCAAACATCCATCTGTTTCGTTGATGTGTTGCTGACCATATTAGATCGGCTTTTGATTGAACCATCACACATAAGGTTTCAGTCATGTTATTGAATATTGACCCGATCAAACGGGTCAAGGCTACCGCTCCCCTAATCGAGGAGATGGGAACCATCCTTGACGACCTGCTCACGAAGGTAAACGAGCAGAAGACGAGGAGTGGCTTTCAGGCGATGAGGAACGCTCTCGCCAGGCTAAAGGAACTCCAGCTGGCAGTCCAGCAACAGGCAACCACGAGCGTGGACACTGGCAATAAGAAGCCTAGAAACCAGGGCTGCCAGTCGTCCCCGAGGAGTCCTCTGAAGGTCACCTCGTCTGAGAGGAGCTGCCAAACGTCCCCCCTGCCCCGTGATAAGCCCCTGAAGCCGAGCTACGCAGTAGTGACGAGCGCAGGAGGACAGATAGAACGGCAGACGGCCAGGACCAAGCCCCCTAGGCCAGGGAAAAACCCTAGCGGGGACAAACATGTCCCCTTGCCTCGGCCGGCTCCCGAGCGGAGCAAGCGGCGGTCCCATCGCCAACGGGCAAAAAGGGATGCGCTGATCCTAACCCCATCCTCAGGCGCATCCAACGGAGAGGTTCGGAGAGGACGACAGGATGAAGAAGATTGCCAAGATGGTCTCCTCGACCAGAAGGACAGCCAAGGGCGACCTCCTATTAGAGCTGACAGGCGCAGACCATGACGCCCGTAAGCTTATGGAGGACATCGGCAGTGCACTGGGCGACAAGATCTCCATCCGAGCAGCCACACCCCAGTCCCTATTCGGGGTGCGGGACCTCGACGAGCTGGCCTCTGGCGAGGAACTCGCGGAGGCGCTTGCGGAGCAGTCGGGACTCCCGATTGTCTCGGTTACGGCCAGAAGCTTCAGACCTGGACGCTTCAAGACGCAGACGGCGACGGTATCGGTACCGACCAGCCAGGCGACCCTGCTCACGAAATTGGGCAAGGTTAAGATCGGGTGGTGCAAATGCCCGTTAAAGGAAGTGGACGCCCGGCCGAAGTGCTTTAAATGCTTGGAGGTGGGCCACATCGCCAGTAGGTGCACGAGCTCGGTGGACAGGAGCAAGGCATGCTTCAAGTGCGGCCAAGACGGGCACAAAATCGCAGAGTGCTCTAATCCTGCGAGATGCTTTAGATGCACCAACGCCACGAAAAAGGACGCCAATCACATGGCCGGTAGCCGCAGCTGCCCATTGGTGGCTCGCGGCAGAGATGGCCCTGCATCCAAGGCATGAAGGTGGTTCAATTAAACCTGAACCACTGTGCGGCAGCACAAGACCTGCTGTCGCAGACAACGAGAGAGTATGGCGTCGACCTCGCGGCGTTAAGCGAGCCATACAGGGTCGGGTCTAGCCCTAATTCGGCTGCAGATACCACGGGCAAAGGCGCCCTATGGACGTGCGGCGCAGGAGCCACCCGCTTGTCCCACGTACTCGCCTCGAGCGGGTTTGTACGAAGGATGGTAGGCAACTGGTGGGTCTACAGCGTATACCTAGCTCCTAGCCTTTCGTTGCCAGCGTTCTGCGACAGGGTGGACCGTCTGGCCTCGGATGCGAGAGGTCGACACCCGGTATTGATTGCCGGCGATTTCAATGCCTGGGCGGTGGACTGGGGCAGCACCTGCACCAACGCCAAAGGCAGATCCCTGCTGGAGGCCTTTGCGATGCTCGATGTCGCGCTCCTCAATACTGGCGATCAACATACGTTCTCCCGGGCCGGTGTGGGCTCAGTGGTCGACCTCACGTTTGTGAGCGGCTCAAAAGCCTCACAGTGCACTTGGGAGCTCAGCGAGGTCTACACTGCCAGCGATCATGCCGCCATATTCTCCGACCTGGCTCCCCACCTTCCGCTTCCATCTCGTCCCCTTCTACGGCCGGCGAGGAGCTACAAGGCGGACACGCTGGATGTCCAGCGGTTCTCGGAGGGCATGGAGGGCCTGACGATCTCTGGCCCAGCCGAGCAAATGACGGAGGAGGTCATGCAGCAGCTTCATGCGGTCTGCGGAGACTGCATGCAATCCAGGAGACCCCACAGCCGCCATCGCGAGCCGGTGTACTGGTGGAATCGGTCGATAGCCGATGCCAGAAGTGACTGCGTGCGGGCAAGAAGACGGTACCAGCGGTCGTATGGAACCCCCTCCTTCCTGGATAAAAGGCTGGAGTATCAAGCCTGCCGCAGAGCACTGAAAGCGGCTATCCTGGCTAGTAAATCCAGGTGCTTCCTCGAACTACGCGACTCGGCGGACCACGACCCGTGGGGCAGCGCCTACAAGACGGTTGTCAAGCGCATAAACTGCTCCAGACAGCTTGCTCCGCTAGCGACCGAGAGCCTAAGGAGGATAGTGGACCACCTGTTCCCTAGGATGGACGTCCCATCGTTCCCCCATATCGGAGTCTCCTTGACTGGCTTTGCTTCGGTGACGGTGTCTGAGGTTCTGAAGGCAGCCGCAAGGGTCAAGGTGTCGAAGGCCGCGGGCCCTGATAACATCCCCAACAGGGTCTTAAGGCTCGCGCTGTCCCTCCGA
>VNJR01002908.1:3775-23701 GCA_008042585.1 Drosophila punjabiensis | reverse complement strand
ACAATATGGAAGAGCTACGGAACGGGGAAGAGGGGAAGAGGAAGAAAGGGGCTAACGCCAGACAGGCGGGCGGGCACACTGACACTCGCCAGATCCCTATATAACGCGAGCCCTTGTATCGGCACTTAGTCCCAGCCGGCGATCGGTGAAGGAGCAGCTCACAGCAGCCAACGAACCAGCAGCAGCAGCCGACGGACCAGCAACAGACAGGAAGGAGGACTCGCAGGAAAGGAATCTGGTAAACAAGCGTGGTAATTAATAACCTGGGAGTACTTCCCGTCATCCCCCCCATCCGTGGTTCGGTTTACCGATCTGAGATCTCATTATTTGGCAGACCCGAGTGGACTATCAAACTTTCTCATATTGGGCAGACCCGAGTGGACTTTCAAACTTTCTCATATTGGGCAGACCCGAGTGGCAGACCCATAGTTGGCAGACCCGAGGGGACAAAGCAAGTAGTTCGCCTGGCATTCTCTTGGAGGCATCTTTCAGCGATGAAAGAACCGGAGCGCCTAGGTCTCTTAATCTTGACCTTGTTGGAGCCGGCCATTTGAGATTCCGACCCGGTCCCAGAGAAGAAAGCAAGGAGCATTACACAGTAAACGAGTATAGAGTTTTATTCATAGACAATGGTTTACAGCAATTATAGACTGGCTCGGATGTTCTCGTGGCTGGGGTCCGCTCCCGCTGGTAGGTGCTGGGTCGTCCTGTCGCTGGGCCGTCCTGCCGCTGGGTCGTCCTGCTGCGGCGACTCCGGGTGTCCGTGGAAGTCGGTCTGCACCGGGGTTTGAGAGTCCCCTCGGGTCTGCCAACTATGGGTCTGCCACTCGGGTCTGCCCAATATGAGAAAGTTTGAAAGTCCACTCGGGTCTGCCCAATATGAGAAAGTTTGATAGTCCACTCGGGTCTGCCAAATAATGAGATCTCAGATCGGTAAACCGAACCACGGATGGGGGGGATGACGGGAAGTACTCCCAGGTTATTAATTACCACGCTTGTTTACCAGATTCCTTTCCTGCGAGTCCTCCTTCCTGTCTGTTGCTGGTCCGTCGGCAGCTGCTGCTGGTTCGTTGGCTGCTGTGAGCTGCTCCTTCACCGATCGCCGGCTGGGACTAAGTGCCGATACAAGGGCTCGCGTTATATAGGGATCTGGCGAGTGTCAGTGTGCCCGCCCGCCTGTCTGGCGTTAGCCCCTTTCTTCCTCTTCCCCTCTTCCCCGTTCCGTAGCTCTTCCATATTGTTTCTTTATGTCTTACATTTATTATTCATATGTTTCCTTACATTATTGTTTTTATTATCTATTTGACTTCATTTGCGCGTTCCGCGACACAAGGCATGCGTCGCGGTCAGGACCTGTGAAAATTCCTACTAACATTCTGCAATCTTTCCGTGGAAGACGCAGCACGTAGTAACTTAGATTTTCTTTGCGCTCTTTGGGTAGGTAGTGGTAGTGGTAGTGGAATGTCTCCTCCATATGCTTTTTGCTCTTTCGTTGGCCCTCTAGCTCATTTTGGAGCGTTCTTAGGGAGACCGGAACGTTTTCTATTCTTTCATTCGCCAGTCCGACTCCTTCCTTTGCAAGTTTGTCCGCGGTTTCGTAACTATCGATGCCCTGGTGGCTAGGAACCCAGTAGATCCTTACTGACTTAGTGGTGCTCGGGATATCTATTGCCTCCCTGCTTGCTAGTACACTTTTGGAACTGTCCGTTGACGATTGCATATCGCCGCTTGACTGTCTATGAACAAATTGACTGCCTTATATGCCGCTTGACTGTCTACGAAGAAATTGACTGCCTCATATGGACGGCTAAGCTCTGCGCAAGCTCTGCCGATGGCGAATACTTCCGCCTGGAATATGCTGCATTGGTTTGGTAACTTATACGACAGCCTTATTTCAGGGTCGGTGCAGTATATGCCCGCTCCAACTCCTTCTTCCATCTTGGAGCCGTCGGTGTAAGTATTGAGGTGTTGAGCATGGTCATGACCTGTTTTCCATTCATTGGGTCTTATGAGTGTTGTTGTTTTTACATCTGGGCACGTTCTTGGTATCATGCAGTCAGATATACTACTCGTGTCTCGCCCAGTTGAACTGTGCCCGAATCCTTGTAGCGATATATTTTTGATACAACCAGCCGTTGTGACGTGGATATCTAGGGGATCAATTCCAAAATTTGTTTCGAGTGCGTTTGTGGGGGTTGACCTCAGCGCCCCTGTTATGCAGAGCAGTGCCTGCCGCTGGGTGCTCTTCTTAAGCTTGTAGTAAGTCTTCTTCTCCATGGCTTGCCACTACACTAGGAACCCAATACAGCACTGTCGGACTTACCACCGATATGTAGACCCAGTGCATTAGAGCGGGCGAAAGCCCCCATGTGCTAAGCATCTTCTTAGAAGCGTATAGTGCTATGGTGAACTTTTTCCCCTCTTCACTACATTGGGTTTCCATGCCAGCTTGCTGTCTAGTACAATGCCGAGGTATCTGACCTGTGTTTTCGGGGTCAGCCTAGTCGTGTTAATTTTTGGGGGATCCATCACGGTACCTTGTATCTCTTGGTGCAGAGAATGAGGTCCGTCTTGTCCGCGTTGATACTGAGCCGTACCTTGTCTCCCTGAGCGTGGATTCCATGATCGAACCGAGGGTCGATGGACATACTCCCCTGATAACTATGCTTATGTCATCCGCAAAGGCTGTTATCTTTTGTGCTTTCCTTTCAAATTTCTTGACTATATCATCTACCACCAGATTCAATAGGAGAGTTGGTAGGACTTATCCTTGCGGCGTGCCTCTAGTGTCGTCTCCACCGATTTTCCCTTCGTGTAGGCGTGCTGCTTGGTCGACAGTAGTCTTCCCACATCGTTCTTGATGTATAGATCCAGCAGTTTTTCTAGTGTCTTGAGTAGAAAATAGGTGAGGCTTACCAGTCTGCAATCCTTGGGACTCACATTGCTGCACTCGTCTGGTCTAGGCAAAAAAAAAATTCGAGAGGTCCTCCATTGGATAAGGATATAGCCCGTTCTTAGGCAAGCTGTGTATATAGAGTATAGCCATGGGGTGATCACTTTTTTGGTCTTGGCCTGTAGCTTGGTTGGGAATATTCCATCTAGTCCCGGAGGAGGATGAGGCTATAAGATCTTTTGGGAGATGCTCTTTTTCAGTTGCTGTTAGGGCCTCTTCGCTGTCCTAAGTCCACTTTTCGTCACCGCGTTTGAGCTGACTCTGTATGGTTGGCTGCTTCGTAGCAGATTCCTGAGTCTAGCCGTTTCTGGGGCAGTCCTATATTGGAGCAGAAGTTTCTCCAAAAAATTCTCTGCGCCTTGCGTATTTCCTTCTTGTAGTCCCTATGTAGGGCTTTGTATTCCTCATTGATAATCTCATCTTTCGCCGTCATGGCGATTTTGAAAAATTTCTTTAGTTTATTGCGTCGGAGTGAAAGGTCCCTATTCCACCATGGTGGCTTGGTCCTTTTTCTCATTTCTGATGTCGGGCGTGATGAGTGATACGCGTCTTCCGCAGATTCTACTGTGCCCGGAGAAGTGGCAAGCCTTGCTGTGATTACCTTTTTGAACTTTCCCCAGTTAGTGTTTCGGGGGTTCCTAAAAACGGTTAATTTGGAATTCGAATTCGTACTGGAACTGTATGTACTTATGATCTGAGAAGGATGGTCTCTTAAGGACACTCCATTCTGATACCATAGTAGCTTGTCCCTTTATGAGTGTTAGATCTAGCACGTTGGACGAGATGGGGCCTGCAAATGTATGTTCCTTCCCCACGATTGCTATAGATAGGTTAGTAGAAAGTATAAAGTCTAAGAGTGACTCCCCTCTGTCGTTTATTTCGGGGCTCCCCCACACGCAGTGGTGTGCGTTGGCGTCTGCACCCACGAGCAGTTGCTGGTCTTTTGGACTGGCTTCTACCAGGCTCCTAAGATCCTGTCGTGTGCAATGTAGCAAGAAGCTGCCAGGAGGTGCTTCTTTTCGCTCTTCAGCATCACCACAGTCAGGTCGTCAGAGCTGTAATGAGACATAAGGTTAGCGTGTAGACCCTTCCGTACAAGTACGGCGGTTCTATTCATGCTTACCGATGGTGAGTAGAAAAGGTTGTAGTTAGAGGACTTTAGTCCGGCAATAGAATTGCCCGAGGCAATCCAAATAGACCAAAGCAATGTCGGCGAACCCTTACTCCATGGCTATGAGAAATTCCGCCGGCCACCTTTCTTTATGAAGGTTGAGCTGCAGCACCCTCAGCGTCATGGGTACCTTGCTTACCTCCGGACGGGTTGACTTTGACTGTCAGATCATCGTCCTTTTTCAGGGTTTCGTCCAGCGTCATTTCCTGGGCGGCATCTATGATAGTGACCAGACCCAAGTCCTTTTTCTTACCTTGCCTGCATGCAGGGTATGCGCATCTTTATCCCCGAGATGGCGCTTTTTGAGGCGTAGGTAGACGTTTCCCATACCCCACGCCATCTTCCTGTATCTGGGATATAAGATGTCCTCCGCCTCCTTATTGATCTGGAGGAGTGTACATTGACCCCCGTCTTTGTGCAGTGGGCTCGCGACATGCAGTACCTTTCAGTCTGCGGTCGGTATGTCGGGGTTTTGTCGCTGTAGCAGCTTCAGCGCCCGGTCGCCTTGAATCGCAATGCTTCCATATGGCTGACCGTTTGTGTCAGCCACTTCCGAGTCTGGTCGACCATACACTTCTGGATTTTGACCCCATTCAGGCACCCAGCAACACCGAATGTTGGCATGGGGGCTTTGGAGTCTTCTTCCATCCGCATAAACAGCGATTTCACTGCGCCTCTGTCATTTTACCATTTTCATCTCTGCGGTCGATGAATGCAACGATTAAATGTCGTTTGGTTACTTCACTAGCCTTCAGCTCCTTTTTGGGCGGCTTCTTCACATTAGGTGTGGCATACACCCTTAGAGGCACTCTCAGCGGAGCGTTGCCTCTTGTTTGCAAGCATCTCCTTCACCTTATTGGCGAACCCGCCTGTAGATGCCATGTGGGGAACTTTGACGTAGTGAAGTCGGCCGTCTTCGATTCTTTGCTCGGTCCAGGCTAGCTTTTCCTTCCTGTTAAGAGAGGGTCCCATTGCTGCGAAGCCGGCTCTGTATCTCAAGGGCCGCCTTATACTTCGCCTTGGCCTTCGTCCCCTCGCTTGACCGCTTCGGCCCGTCCCTGCGCGGGGAGCTGGTGCCTGGTTTGGGCGAACGGAGAAGGCTCTCTTCCTCCTCTTTCGACAGCTGCACGCTCTCCAGGTCCGAGTCTGTATCGACGACGGCAACCGTGCGGCAAAGCTTGCTCTGAGTCGTTAAAAAGGTAGTAGCATTACAACTAACCTGACCTGCTCCCGTCAAGTTAGAGGTGTGACCACTGGCGACACGCAGAGAGGATTGCTCCCCTCCGTGTTCGCCGATGGTAGCAGTCACGCCTTCCACCGAGGTTTGGGCTGACACCCAGCCCCGGTTGATTCCCTTTGGTCCATACCTGCGGAACGGGGGTTTTGGTCTATTTTCCGGGGGTGCCTCCCACTTTATGCCTACCCGCCAACCATCTCCAAACATAGCTAGTGGTTCATTTCCTTCGGCTCCTTGCGCAGGAGAAATTGAACCGTAGCCTCAGCTAGACACTGCATTACCGCGGACGGAGCAAGCGATAATGCATTACCCGTTTTCCGGGATAATACAATGCCAATTGCCCAGCCGGCGCACTCGCGGAGAGTTGTAAAAAGATTTCAGCAAGAACGCACATTTTCCGCACATGTCCGGTGATGAGAATAAATTAATTATAAAGAAAATTGAGGCTGGAGCTTGGTAAGGAAGTGCTCTTGAACCTACTCTCTATTCAGACTTGGCTACTGACATGCCTAGTCAATCTCCAGTCACTAAAGTAGCGGAAAAAAAACCTACTAATAGCTACAAACGCTGACGGCAATGCAGTGCTTGCGAGAAGTAAAAGTATCTTGGCTGCTCCATTGGTTTGCAGGAATATCTGGATGCTTTTCAGGAATAGGCTGCGAATTGGAATCATATCAATGCTGATAAATTCGCGAATGTGACTTTTAACTACCGAGCAGCTAGCTGTCCTGCTGTCAGTCTCAATGGATTGGCCACCATCGAGGCTATAAATACCTCGGCGTAACCCGAGGTGCAGGCAAGCAAGGCCCATTTCATCCTGTCCAAAATCGCGAGGAATGAGGAGGAGGGCAAAGCCGACCCGCGCGACATAGCGTACAAGGCTCGTTTTCTAGCTGTGATCGAGGAGTACGAGCGTTATGAGAAGGAGCACCCGGAGTCGTTCCTGACTGCCCAAGCGAAGCGCAACCGTTCACAGGAGTTGAGCGAAAGGACGCGAAGGTGCGAAGGAATTCAGAGAGGGGGCCAGAGACAGTCATGCAATGGCACTTGTATACGGGCTCAATGACGATGGGCGCCTTCTGATGAAGAAATAAGAAGAGGTCAAGACCCAGTTGGCAGAGATGGTAACTGACCGGCTACTGTCCGAGCCAACGGGTTAGTCGCCCTCCTTTGACTCCTCGGGAATGGTTAGAGGGCACCGGGTAATTAGGTGGTATGATGAGTATTCGCGGGACTTCCTGGCGGACTGTGTTGTCAGACTGGGCAAAGCATGGAAGTGGATAAGCATAAAGCTGGTCTCCGCTAGGGACATCCCAAGGAGACCCTGAGCGCGCATTTGGCCACCCAAGGGGCTGATAGCCATGAAAGGGTGCTCAAGACTCTGCAAGCAATGAACAAAGCAGTCGACATGGAGGACTATGACATCCTCAAAGCGGAACGGGAAATGAAGTCAAGAAAGCCATACGCCAACCAGCTGTTGGACGACTTGGCAAGCACCCCCAACATCACCCCGAACTAATGCCGACAGTCGTTCTCTCTCACGCTTCAGCTAATCTGGGGGTCTTTCTTCGGGAGAAGGACATCGTCATCGGCCCAATACAAGAGCCATTGACAAGCATGGACAAATCTCTGGCATGGCTATAAAAGAATACACAACACAATACATAAACTCGACAGGTAGGCCGAGGGCAGGTATAATGATTAAAAACAACCTTAATGCTCTTCTCTACCCCAATCTGAGCAACTTAGATCTAGCAGTCGCAAGATTCAAGGCGGCGGATGAGACAGCCATACCAATAGCCTCTAGATATATGGCCCACGATGAACCGGCACCGCCCGAAGCTTTCATCAGGCTGATGTAGTGGGCCGAGGAGACTAAAACAACGCTCATCCTCGGGTGCACACTGTGGGGAAGTAAGGAGACAAACGAAAGGGGTGAGTCTCTTTTCGATAACATTATATGTCGTGACGTCACTATTTGTAACAAAAGGGATACGCCCACCTTCATTTTTCCAAGTACGAAAGGATTTCAGGGCTGGGAAGAAGCCCTAGACATAACCCTCCAAATGGAGCATAGCGATCATAATGTGAGAAAATGGAGGGTCTCTACACAGCACTCTTTTTCAGACCATAGGTTCATATTCTTCCAAATAGCGATGCCGATACGTGAGATGGCGCCCAATCGAAACCCTCGCAACACTGACTGGGACAAATACGAAAAGATTGTTTAGTCAAAGGTCAAAGATAGAAGGATCAAAGCTCGATCCACACCGAAAGGCATGGATAAGGAAGTTGAGGATTTCACAAATATTCTCGACAAAGCATATAAAAAATCATGCAGACTAACGTACTCTAAGAAGACATACCCACCTTGGTGGAACAAAGGCTAGGTGAGCTCAGAAAAAGGTTAGAAAAGCCTTCAACACCAGTTACGGAACCAAAGACTGGCAGCCGTACAAGGAAATACACAAAGAATATAAAAAAAAGCGATATACGCAGCCAAGAAGACTCTTGGAGTAGCTACTGCGGATCGCGGCACACAAGCCCTACGCTTATAAACATGCTTGACAGGACAGAAGGTACGTCGGCTGAAGAGTCTCTGGAGATACTGCTGGATACACACTTCCAACCAAACCAAAGAGAAGAACCCAGAATAGAGGAAAGCCAGGGGGCAGACTAGCAGTTACACGTTAAAGAGATCATTACCATGGAAAGAATTCATTGGGCGATAAACCTTTTTGACAAAATCAAAAGCCCAGGTCCAGACGGAGTAATAGCAGCAATGCTGCAGTCGACAAAATCCACGGGAAAATAACCGCAAGCAATCTTCCAAGCCTGCATCAAAACAGCACACATATCACTTCCGTGGAGAACAGCGAAAGTAGTCTTTAAACCAAAACCAGACAGAAGGGGACACATCCAAGCCAAGGGTTATAGGCCGATTAGCCTTATCTTATTTCTAACGAAATCATTGGAACGGATACTAGATATCCATATCAAAGAAAGAACGGAGAAAAACCTTTCCAATGCTCAACACGCGTACAGAAAAGTGCGATCCACTGGGGCGATACATAAAAAAGGCTCTACTTTTCAAAAACTACGCAGTGGCCACCTTCCTGGACATAGAAGGAGCCTTAAATAACGTAAACGCGGATTCCATCCTGAGCTCCCTCAATGGTATACGAGTAGAAGGAGACATCAAAGCGTGGATCGGCGCAATGCTGACGAGCAGAAGGATAACAGCCGAACTGAGTGGCACTCATCACACAAGATTTGTGTAGAGGGGCACACCTCAGGGGGGAGTCCTGTCCCCACTACTCTGGCTGATAAACATGGATGACATACTAAGAACACTTAATAGCGAAGGAGTAAAAGTGGTAGCATACGCAGACGACGTAGTCTTACTCGCTTCAGGACCATTCCCCGACGTCATCAGCGACCTAATGACAAGGGCACTCACCAAACTCAATGCATGGGCAGAAGCCTGTGAATTGGGCATAAATCCAAGTAAAACGGATCTAATGCTCTTCACTAGGAAAACAAAAGTCCCCAGCTTCACAAAACCAAAGATAGATGGCATAGAACTAGAGATATCACAGCAGGCAAAGTATCTGGAGCGATACTGGATGCGAAACTTTCATGGAAACAGAACATCAACGAAAGAGTCAAGAAAGCAAGCATAGTTCGGTAAGAACTGGGACATTCACCCCAGGATAATAATATGGCTTTACACAGCGGTTGTAGGACCCATACTAACATTCGGAGCACTAGTATGGTGACCAGCATTAACTAGGGCATACAACATTCAAAAACTCACAAGCATACAGAGGTCGGCATACGCAGGAGCCACGGGAGCACTGAAAACATGGCCCGCAGCAGCGCTAAATGCCATCCTGAACATAATACCGATACAGCATTTCATCAGGATAGAGCATGCAGCACAAAGTGCGGTACGACTAAAGGCTAGTCAAAGGTGGAAAGACTACCACACCGGACTCTGCAGGATTCTGAACGAGATAAACTCTCAGCCGACAGAAGACACAGACTACATGACAACCGAACTGCGATTCGGTAACACATACATCACTATATACCCTACAAGGGAAGTCTGGAAGAGAGGGAGGGTAACCGAACCGGATGAAGTATCACTCTACACCGACGGCTCAAAGATGAGCGATGAGCGTAGGGACCGGAATCTTCGCCGAGAGCTGGAAGGTGGAGGAATATTTCCACCTCCCAGAGTGAGCGACAGTTTTCCAGGCGGAGGTTCTCGCGATATTGAAAGCTGCCGATTGTTCGCTAGATCGAGGCCTCCGGAATACAAAGGTGACGATATACTCAGATAGCCAGGCGGCGATCAAATCCCTCGCAAAAGCACGGACTACGTCAGAACTAGTGGCCGAATGTAAAGGGGTACTAAACAGACTTGCAGAAGACAACAGGGTACAAATAGCCTGGGTACCCGGACACAATGACAAAGCCGGAAACAAGAAAGCCGACGAGCTGGCCAGAAAATTGTCAGAATAACAACAACAACAACATACATTCAAATCTCACTGAACTCGGTCCAGACGAAAATTCACTACCATTTCAGACTAATGGCCAGCAAGGAATGGTCGACGAAGACAGAGCACAGAAGAATAAAACTATGCTGGCCAGATTTTCAGAGCTCCTAGAGCAAAATAGACATCAGGAGGGTAACGGCAACCATCACCGGTCACTGGCCAATAGGCACACAAGCCTTCAAGATGGGCCTACCCTTCAATCCACAATGCAGAAGCTGCAAGGAACCAAGCGAGCAGGAGACACCGGAGCATCTACTGTGCCGGGCAGTGAACTCAGCAAACTAAGAGCCAGACACCTCGGAGCACACCAAGTCGGGTCTCTGATAACTGACAAAACTAGGGCGTGTATTAAAATGGTGCTCAGCTGTAATTGGAGGCTGCCAGGGCGGTCTCACCAATTTACTTACCTACCTACCTACCTGCTCTGAGACGGACAGTGGTGGACTTTTATTTCGACTGAGAGGGTCGCGAAGAAAGGGATTGGGATCATTCCAAACCGATTGATGGAATCGACATGGCTGCTTGTCGACTTCCATGGGCATACTCGAACTCGAATTGAAAAAAAAAACTTGAATAAGGATGAATGAGATCACTCTAGACATCACAAAGCAGTTGGCCGTTGCGGGAAAAAATTAAGAAATCACGAAATAATTTGTTCAAAAATGTATGGGTGGAGAAAAATAGTATAAATAAGGATATGTATCTTTGTGTATTAATCGTTTTTACAGGGATGTCTTTTTTTCTTTTTAATGTTAATTTGGATGCCTTTGCTGATCTTAATATTTATTTATGTGAATATCCGGGAAAGTTTGTATATATTTGTTATTAAATAAATAAATATTAAATATATGTGTATATGATTGATTTAATAAATGGGATGTAAATTTTATATATTTGTAGTAAGTCTCTATGTATAATTTTATTTATATTTGTTTGTCAATTTATTTATATATCAATAAATATTTATTAATTTTTCGTTTTTAATTGGATTTAAATATTAATATTCTTTAATTTGTTTATATTGGAGAGCAGAAAAACTGGTTCATTTGACTTAAAGAATAATAGTCGTTGGGTCACTGTGCCGGCAAAAGCCAAGTTCATGTATGTATGTAATGGCGGTTGCCTGAGAGAACGAAAGGGAAACAAAAGCGCGGCCGCTGCTGACGCTGTGAACACGAGCGGTGTTTATGTATGTGTGAGGAGGCTTAGATGCCTGGCAAAATAGTACATAAACTAATTGCCTTTGAGTTGTCGCAACTAGCACTTGAACTAGGTGGACTGCGGTTGCGGTTAAGTAAAATGCCTTTTGAGTTGAAGACGATTACTGACTTTATTGGTAAAAATATAACGGTATTTATAGCTAAAAAGTAGTTAACAAATATGCTGATGTTTACAGAATATAGTATAAAAGAGTAATATAGGTTACTGTGTTGCTTATCGAATATGCGGAAATGAGACCATTGCCCCATTCCACTTCAATCGTCGTCAGCAGAACATCATATGCGCTTGACCTGGTAACTTTACTTTATTGTGGCTTCATATGACATTGCTGCGACTGACGAACTATAAACTATGCATCATTGCTATTGTCGTAATTATTGTCGCGACTTAACAAGCGGATTAAATGAATATGTATATATATGTGAGTGTGCGGGCGAAGCGCCGCCAAGATAGCAATAATAAAAAAAAAAAAAAATTGGCGCTGAAATATGGACAAATATTATTTTATCCAAAATCGCCTTAGTCTCAGAGACTTGGACTTGGAGTTGACACAAAAATCGTCCAGCAGAGTGAGCGAAATTAATTTTCGAGCAGCTGCGAGCAATTTAGAATGAAGGGAGGAATCTTGTACTTATCTTTCTTTTCTAGAAACAGAAAACAACACCGGGGCTGCTGGGGAGGAAGAGGATTTTAAATGTCCTGCAGGACGTCGAATCAGGCTCGAAGGACCAAATGTTCATAGGGGGATGGCTTCCTTGAGGAACACAAAATCATGTAGCGCAAAGACGAATAGAAAATTTCGCGACAAAGCCGAAAGACAACCATTAAGATGGCACGGAAGCATAGGGTAGGGTTGAAAATTCACGTCCCCGATTCTCATGAAATTTAGTGTGCTTATTGGGCAGGACTAATAATCGGACAACATATATTTTTCATCCACATTATTCGGCAGGATAAGGAGTATTTTCCGAAACGGCTTTTTCGATTCTGATAAAATTTAGTGTGCATATTGGGTAGCACTGAGAATCGGGCAACATCTATTTTGCATTCGCACTATGCTGGCACTTTCGGCAGGACAAAGAGGATTCTTTTTTTATGCACACGGCGGAACTGGCAAAACGTTTCTTATTTCGTTACTTCCTGCCGAGATACGATCAAAAATGGAATTAAATTGGCTGTTGCGTCTTTTGACATTGCAGCAATTTTATTAGATGGAACATCCAAAATATTCAAGATGCATTGTGCAACGTTAAAAAACAATCATCTATGGCTACAGTGCTGAAACAATGTAATCATTGCGATTTGTTTTGTGTACTCTTTTTCAATGGACAATTAAAGCCATATCGTAATCAAATATAATAATCACAACATGCTACTATGGTAACATTATTTATTTATTTGTTTTACGTACAGTAAGTAATGCCAACAAGAAGAAAAAGTTCAAATTTGGGTCGTTGAACAAATTCAACAGTCTTGCGAAATATACGAGAACGAAACGATGTCCGAAATCGACGAAATCAATAAAGACAATTAGAACGTAGAACATTAACATCAAAACAATTCCATCGACTAGCATGAGCCAGATGTTGAATATAATGCTTGTTCCAAAGATGTTATTGATCCTTGGACAAGGAACGTCCGCATTGTCATGCACTTAAATATATAAATGAGCCAGTTGGGATCCAGACTCTAGACTTTTCCTAAAGTCAATTCGCACATTCAATTCAAGTTCTCAAATTACGTCGTTTGGAGTAACAGAAATAGTTAACATTATTGCTGCAAACGGTAAACAATTAAATTCAACGTTCAAAACCAAAGCCAAATTTATAAAATTTATCACAAAATGGGCTCATTGCTGTTTTCTACAAATAATATAGGTGGCGGAACAGCGATAGCCTTGTCGTCGCAGGTTAGCGGCGGTGTTGGCTGTCATGGGGATAATCCGTTATAGGTCGGAGGGGCAAGCTCAGTGGTGTGACCCTAGAAGTCATCCGCGAGAGAAGATTGGTGTGAAAAAAATCAATATGGGCTGCTGAGTGGCGATATATGACCTGCCGCCCGCTTTACATAGGGCCTGACAATGTTAATTGTGCCCGATGCCGGGAACAGGGTTCGTGTGGCCAGCCCCGCTTTGGTCCAGTCCGATCGTCGGGCGCGATCCTTTACAATTGATTCTCTTCGCCTGTTTTTCCCCTGCTGTTAGTGCCTCGCTGTGTGTCGTCGCGCTTGCCTCGGCCTGCCCCTTAGGCTGGTGCGCTATCATCTTTTTCCGACGTAAGGACGTAAGTCGTCGTCATCCTGGCCGATGGGCCTAGCCCTTCCTGAGGTGCCGACTTCCATTCTTGCTGGCGCCGTTTGCTTCCTGGCAGCGCCCGGCCCCGCTTTCGCCTCCACAAAAAGTTATCGGTTTTTAGTGCTGGACTATGATTATTGTGTTGTGTTTGTTTTTCTGTATTGTGTTTGGCCCTGAATGCGGTATTGGTATTGGTGGTGGTATTGTTTCCGAAATACACTCATTTGGTCTTCTGTGTTTTTATTTAGTGAAATAAATTTCACTACTTTCCATGGGTCGTCATACTTCGGCGCAAGCTTTGCGTTGAATTTGTCCACCGCCTTGGAGAAATGGTTTGTTTTGCACTGGATAAACTCCCAAGTCTCAGGTTTCCAATCCCTTTTCCGCAGGTTATAATGGTTCCCCTGTTACTCTTCCGAATGCCCCACGCGTTCCCGCTTCCTTCCTAGCGTTTTTCAATATTTTACACCTTTCCTCTATGTTCCCTTACAGTGCTTCGGATCCTTCCATTACCTTATCGAATATTCTGTTTGGTATTCTTAACTCTGACCCGAACACCAATTGCATTGGCCTGTATTTTGTGGACTTTGATGTACTGCTGGTAAATGTCAGCATCAGCTCGAGTATGTGCTCATCCCATTTAGATTGATATTCCGCTGACAGTTGAGCGGTCAGCGTGGAGACAGGGAAATGTTTCGTTCGCCCAATGAAGTCTACGCACAGTGTACCCCATGGTGCATCTACAACAATTTTTTTTTTTTTTTATTTTACTGGACGTTGATGCACTACGGTCAGTACACTCAAATGGCCCATTGACACCAAGCACGTGCCTGTTTGAGTTAAATGTTAGTAGACGCGATGGAAAAAATAGAAAAGAATACGAGGAAAATAACAACTGGCGTGCTGCCTGGTTGTTTGTTTGCATACTTACTAAGTGGGTTCGGATTAAGGTTTTTAGTCTAGGAAGGCTATCTACGTTAGATGTTATTGTGTACAAATCGTTATAATTTGCGCATAAGACTCTAAAGGGTTCATGCAATTCAAACAAGGTTCTACATTGGTGCAAGACTAATGGCAAATAGGATTTAGTGTTTCTCCTCGGAACATGAAAATTCAGCTGACCTAACAAGTCAGTACTTTCCACGTCACCGCGAATAAGATTGAAAATAAAGGTAATGCCTAACATAGTTCTACGATTGGCTAAGGAAGGTAAGTTAATTAGAAGGAGTCTACTAGAATATGACGGTAATCTACGGTCTGCATCCCAGTCTAAACCGCGTAGAACGAAAAGTAAAAAATTCTTTTGAACAGATTCGATGCGATTACTGTGGACTCCATACTGAGGATTCCATACGCAAGGTCCATATTCTAAGATAGGACGAACCAACGAGGTATATAATGTTTTAGTAGCGTAGGGGTCATTGAATTCATTGAATTTGTCAACATGTCTCCTGCTGCCTTTTGTTGCAATATCTTGGCAATATCTTGGTTTCTTACGAATTTTTTCACATCTTTCTTTAGCGTAGTCTAGAAATAAGGGCGTTAAACATTGTTTCCAGGGTTGTCGAACCCTCCTGTCTCTGCTCAGCTTATAGAATTTGCTTCCTTTAATGCGAAATTCCTTGCTTTCTGGACCATTTTCTGCTTCTCTATACTTCCTTTCTATATTGCCTTCAGTTTAATAGATAAGGAATCTGCCACTGCTTTCAGCTTCAGCTTTCCTTTCCTGTACTAGACCCCAAATTGAATGAAATTTCATGATGAAATTACATAAGGTGGTCCTGTCGACAACTGACATCTGAAAGGGACATAGTATTCTGAGTGTCGTATTGAGTGTAAGTGAGAAGGCAATGTAATTGTTGATTAACCCTTAGCATGTCCGTATAGTTAGAATATGCCATTTATAATACAAAGACGAGCAATTTTTGTTTAATTTTAATTTTAAACAATTTGGAATTACCAATAAAGCGCTGCAATTGGTTCCTAATACAAATTTTTTTGTTTAAATACTTAACTTTAAAATATATTTTAATTTTAAAATAAAAGGAAATTACAAATTTATCCATCTCTACATTTTGTGCTGAGCTGTCGTACTCAAAGGCTGCAGCGACCTTCATCTCGTCAAAGGCCAGTACACAAAGCTTGTTGGCCTCATCCATTTCATCATTTTCCATAAGATCTATGGCCACATCCAGGCATCTTGTCTTTATCTCCACATCTGATAACCATCTATATGTCTGGGTAATGGAAATCACTTTTTGTATAGATGGTTATACGCTCGAGGGCCTCCGGTGTGGGAACAAACAGCTGCCGATATCTCTTCTGTGGCTTTTTTTCAACCATTCTTCAGTTTTTTAATTTGAGTCTCTTCAATTTCTGTAAATTGTACTCCATCGCTCGAATTGTTTGCCTCAGGCTCTGGTTTTCGTAGGACAAAGAACAGTTTCAACAAACACAGTCACATAATTGTTTCAAAAAATGTACATGCTTTTACTATTTTATCTTACACTGCTTGCGTACTGGAACTTGTGTAGCCTTCATTTAAATTTTCTGGTTCAGGCTCTATTTCTGATGTTGGAACGGCATCTTTATTAAGTCGGCTTTTTCTTATATGTCTGACCTTTGATAGGTGCAGACTTCCACTGCGAATTACTAAAGTGTGTGGCACTCATTTGCGAGTTATACCTAGGCTGCATCCCAGGCTTTGTTCCCACAATTTTCTTTTCATATTACGCTTCGGAACATGAACCAGACTCACTCCCGTCACAAATTTGCAGAAAATTTTGCAATATTTCATTTAATCTGAACGCTTAAGGGTTAATGACAGAAAAAACAAAAATTCGTCCAGACACAACCTTTCTTTACAACAAACAAACAAGCACTGAAATAAATGTATACTTCGTAAAGCTTCGTCTGCCGACGGGATCACCTTATGTCATTTCATCATGATCTGGCCACTGTTCTTGACTGACTTTTGACTGATTTCAGAACCATGTGGTCTGTTATTACTACAAACGGGTAGCGATCTAAGTACATTTAATATTTGTTTGATTTTGGTCGCGCTGTAGTTTCATTCCACACGGCACAACTGGCTGCTGACGAACGAGATCATGTGCTCCCTGTATTCTGCGTATTGCGTTAGTACCGCGCCAATTCCCAGATCACTGACGCCTGTTTGCAGTTTAAACTGCCTTGTGAAATCGGGGCAAGATAGTACCGGCACCTGTGTTATACTTTGTTTCAGTTGTTCAAAAAATCCTGGTGTCTCTCGCTCCTTTCGAATTTCTGTACCTGATTAAGCTTTGTAGTGCTCCTGCCTGTTCTTCGAAGTTTGGTATAAAGTTCATACTATGCATTAACCTTCGGTACCACGATGCCATTCCCAAAAAAACTATGAACTTCCTTCTAATTTTTTGGTGTGGGTATATCTCAAATAGCTTACCACATATCCGATGTACTTTAGTTCTTTTTTGAAGAAATGGCAGTTCTCTGGGTTTATTCTTAGATTGGCTTGTTGAAATCTCCGAAACACCTCATGCAGTTTTTCTAAATGCTCTCTTTTGCTTCGGCAGATGACTATTATGTTGTCCAAGTATGAAAATGCAAATAATTCCAATTCGTGTCAAATTATTGTGTCCAACGCCCATTGAAACGTTGTTGGGGTTAGTCCGAACGTTATGATCGTCCATTGGAATCTGTATCGTCGGATACGGTACATTCTTTATCCATTCGGATTTGCCGATATGCTCATTTGAGGTCTATCGTGTTGATAAGCTTTGCCGATAATCGATGCACACCCTCCATTCGTTGTTTTTCTTTCTCACCAGAACCACCGGCGCATTGTGACTGCTCTATCAGATTGGTCAGCAACTCGATTACCTGTCCGTTGATTTCCTGTTTTTTTTTGATTCCGTGGGTAGTACCTTTCTTATATCGGCTTATCATCTTTAAGATATACATTAAATCTTATGCGTCGTGTTATTGCTAACTCCCTGCATTTTGTCAAAGACATGTCCGTGTACATTCAGGAATGTTTGCACTTCTTCCTTCGATGGTTCTTCCTTCCAAGCCAATGTGTCATCTCATCTTGCTCTTTCCCGTTTCTGGGTGTTCTTATCTCTAGTTCCAGCTTGCCGAACCTTAGCTTGCTGTGCGCCCCGGCCAGAAAGTCCATGCCCAGCTAGATTCCTGCTGCCACTTCTGATTCTACCTCCTACGCTAAATTCAGAAACTGTGTCAGTGTTATAGTATTAGTTGTTGCTGTATGAGATTCTGATCCGGTCAACAAATATTTAAAGTTTTTTATATTTACATATTTTTTTTTCATTGCTCACAGTAAATAGCCTTCTTGTTAAAAATAAGCGCCTATAATTTAAACTGAACCGCGGTGCCTCAAAAGCAGCCTTCCACGGCACTGCCCTCGACCTCAGGATCATCCTTACGAGCCCTGAGATCGAGTACAAAAAAAGATTCAGTATCCGAATGTGCCGCAGGAGTGATCATTCCGCCGTCTATATCCGTCTTGTCCTCTGGGGGTTCTGAAATAGCGACCCCTCGAACCCCGTTTATATATCCCCCCAGGGTATCAGGCCTGGACTACCGGCCGATGCCGGTAATGCAGCTGCTCAGTCTGCCTTGCCGAATGCCCTTATAGTAATTACACACACGAAACAGATATTCGTTTCGCGGCTCTCCCCTGATTACACATCGGATGATGTGATTGCCTTTATTCAAGGCAAAACCGGAGCCGAAAAAATAAAGATTAAGGTGGAAAAATTTAAATTTTCTTATGCTAGGGGCATTTCATCTTTTAAAATAAATGTCCCTAACGAGAGTATATTGTTGTCAAAGAGTACGAAATTAAGAAAAAGAAAAGTCGGCCTGTGGGAATAACTCTTCCCAGGTCCGATGAGACCACTGTGCCATCTACCAACACTTCCGACCCAAAAAACTAAATCATTCTCTTACAATTTCCTATCAGAATGCAAGAGGCCTACGCAGTAAGCTTCCAAACTTGTATTCTGATAGTTTCTCGTTTGTGTCCCAGGTTATCGTGTTCACAGAAACCTGGTTAAAGCCGGAGATACTTAGCTCCGAAGTTTTTCCGGCTGTGTTCACGGTTAATGGCTAGATCGGCCTGTCAGACGTGGGGGTGGTGTCCTTATAGCGGTTGACTCCACTCTCACGTCAGAATCAATACCTTTTGAGGAATGCAACGATGTTGAATTCCTTTGTGTAAAGCTATCAATTAACGTTAGTTCTATTTATATTACATGTTCTTACATTCCTCCCTTTGTCGGAACTTCCTATATATTGGAACCATTTTTCCGCCATCCATTTGGTTTCCAATAAAGTTTCAGATGGGGCCATTTAGTAATACTCGATGATTTTATATCCCTGGGGCTATTTGGTCCTCAAATAATTCCACAAATACACTTTTAACATCAACGCAACATGACTTTATTGCTTGTTGACATTGCTTGTTTGACATTTCGCTATCCCAAGTCAACCATGTTCGAAATTCTTTAGAGCGCTTGCTTGATCTTTGTTTTGTCTCTGATCCGGCGAGAGTTAGTTTGGCTAGGGTGGCACCCCTCACGCAACCCGAAGATCCTTATCATCCTACTTTCGATGTGACTCTAGATATTGGGACTGATGAGTATATCTGACCGACAAGTCACAAAAGTTCTCTCCTTTCGCAAGACGGACTATGTAAGGCTGAATAATTTAATTTCTGAATTTAATTGGTCCGATCTATACATGTGCACTGACATGGCGGATGCCATGGACATTTTTTACAATGCCATGAATTCATACATGTGTTCCGTTGCACTATCCATCAATCTCGAATAAGCCTCCCTGGTTTACTAAAGAGTTGAGTCGCCTTAAGAATATAAAATCTAGGCTGTATGCTAAATTTAGACGCACCTGCTCTCCTACTGCACTTTCGGCCTTTTTAACAGCTCGGACAAACTTCACCGTTCTGAACGCGCAGTGTAATAAAAACTATCTGACTCGCTGCAGGGCCCAGTTTTCACAGGACCCTAAACGATTTTATAATTTTGTTAACACTAAACGTAAGCTCCAGAATCATTCTTCCTCTCTTTCATTAAAAAATACGACCCCAAATAATGATCAGGCAATAGCCGATCTATTTGCGCAGTTTTTTTAAAACACATATTCAAATTCCACGGATTCAAATCAGACATATTCTTACAGCATGCCCAAGTCGAACCTTATTTTCAGTCGTAGTTTGAACGAAAGCTCTCTTCTTATTGATCTTCATCGCGTAAAGCCTGTTTATTTGCCCAGTTCCCGACGGAATACCTGGCTGTGTGCTTAGGTACTGCGCCGAAGCCCTGTGCAAGCCCCTTCTTAAATTGTTTACCTTATTTCTAGAAACTTTCCATTTTCGCCTTATTTGGAAGGAACCATTTGTAATCCTCTCCACAAAAAAGGTAGCAAATCGGGAGCCAATAACTACAG
>VNJR01002906.1:0-12912 GCA_008042585.1 Drosophila punjabiensis | reverse complement strand
TTTTAAAATCAATTACTTCTCAAGCTCCTTACCACTTTATTTATTAAATTAAATGTTATACAATATTTTTTCCAAGTACACTTAATTTTTTCTCTCCACTCCAGTGATTTTTATCAATTTCCTGCAACTCGGATAATTTCTTCCCTGCACTTAATGAACACACATCTTCACTTTCATCGCTTTGAGACTTTTACTTTTGCCATCTTGAGACATTTTCGCTGCATTGCCATGATGTTGACAAATTTCACTGACATTCTCGCTGACTCAGGCGGCAAAAATATTAATAAGTGTGAAGCGGCAAAAACTTGGCATGGCTTTTATCCTTGAAACGCAGCAGCAGGAGCAGCAGCAGCATAGAAGGGAAAATTGCAGCTGCGTCCTGTTTTGTCCTGTGCCCCGGAGATATTCCATTTGGTGTGCAGTTGACTTGACAGACAGTTGTGACATTTGTTGTTTCGCATAGCCGAAAGATAAATGTGGCCCTGGTACTTTCACGCTACTGTCAAGCGGTTGGAAAAGCCATTTAACGGGTTAGTTTTCCAACAAAAAAATTGGGAAACTCGCAGTGAAAAGGTTTGGGAAAAATTAGAAAATACAGAAAGACCTAGTTTTTATTCAATGTTTCTTAAGTAAGCCCAAAAAATGGGGAATACAGAGGATTACGTTTAAGGGTTTTCTGCTAATTAAAACATAAGTTCAAGAGTAAAAGTTATTATTAAAATATTTTGCTTCTTTCCCATAAAAATATAAGCACTCAATAGTCTTGATATATCCCTTGGATACTGACACCGCATCCGTTACCGTCACTGTAATAAACCCATAACTATAATAGCATTAAATAAATCACAGTCCAATCTGGGCCCCTCTTTCAGCTTTCCCACTGGCTCGCTTTTCCTTTTCAGCACCCTTTTTCCCTCATGCACTTTTCTCTGGACTTTCACTGCCGCCACTTGGGGGTAAAAGTTGGTGGCGGGGCGTCAACCGGGAAAGTCGCGTTGAGTGCATTTTGTTGATTTATAATAAAAATAATGTTAAAACCGTATTACATCATAATGAAGGAGAGGGCGGGGGAGAAAGAAAGAGAGCACTGCGTAAACAAGTTTCGAGTGAAATAATAAAATGCGCTTTTTATGCATTTTCTCCCCGGGCAAACGCCTTCCAACCAACCAACCAACCTGCCATCCTGGCGGCACCTTTTGTATAATGCGTGTTATGTAATAGTTTACGCTATCCCCTTCCTCCTCCCCCCATATACCATGCCTTTGGCAAGCTGTCGTCGACGTGCAAACTTGGAAGCGTTAAAAAATTCCCACCATATTTTCCTTTGCCTTCAGTTATGCTTTTGTTGCAACACAGAACTTTTCCATCCAAAGCGACATCGTCGTCGCCCTGCACCACTTAGCCAAGGTAAATGCACTGAGAAATAAACTTGGATTGCATTTAGCATAAAAATTGTATTTACAAAATTAGGAAAGAGCTTGAATCCTAAGAAAAAATCCATGTCTTTATAGATTGTATAAATTAATATATTTTAATGATAAATAAAATTGTTTTCTGTGCATGACAGTGTCAGGGAATGGCTTGGGCTTTGCGGCACATCTCAAGCCTGCTCCTGAAATGCTCAACAAAAATAAGCGTGGCCGTAAAAGCAGCCACAAACTTTCGCCAAAACAATTTTGACACCTGAACCCGAACCATTTGCCGTGTTGACAACGGACCCGGCCATGTTAACTCCACGCAGACTATGCCAAGCCAAGCAAAAAACTTTGGCCCGGATGTCTGGAAAAAAAAGGTGGGAATAACTTTTCAAGAGACACCAAGAAAAAAGTAACTTGCGTTGAATGTGGCCTCTATGTGAGAGAAAAGTGACATAAATGCTTTTTAAAAAGTGTTTTAATTCATTTAATTCATGCGAGGAAGTTAATTATGAGTTAATAAGGTAATATGTGGAATTAAGGACGCATTATTTAATCAGAGTCATTATTTAAACGCTTGAATTGAGATACTAAGATAAGAATAAATACTTTAAAAACTTTATACTTATTCCGGCTAAATATTCTGCTAATTTAATACGTAATTATTACTCAATGTTAATGATGTTCTTTAAGGAAGTATCCGGCTCGAAGGACCAATTTTTAAGAATTAACTAATATAAGTTTAATAAGATGTCTTCAATGCAAAGATGAGACTAGCTAAAAAGCGAGAGAAGGAAAGCTTAAGTCTATTCTGTTTAAACCAACCACTAATATAAAGTGAATAAAAACTTTTAAGCTTTAAAGAGCAAACAAAGCCAGTGAAAAGTCAGGAGAAGAGTGACAGGTAAACAAACTCATGACCTCAAAGCCAAGGAACACGTTACACTTTAGCGTGATCCCTAACTCCCTTGGCTAGCTCCCTGGGCCTTACTTTAAGAAATTACCCAACCAAAGACCAAGTGAACGCGGTCTGACCCAGTTTATACACACTTAAGAGCTAGACAAACAGCGTGGCAGGAAAGTGCTTCAATCAACGGCTCAGACACATATGTTACGCTGGATTGTTATGGAAATCCATAAATAAAGGCGCACAGACATATGTTTACACGCTCATCAATTTTTCGAGCGCAGCTCCTGGCGCAGGATACGGAGGATACTACGGCTAGAAATAGGAAAATGCGCCAGCGAGGACACAGGCAGAAGGCAGTCAAACGTCAGGCGTGAACGTGAACGTTTGTTAATCTCCGACCTGGCAAAGTGTTGACAATAATTCAAGACACGTACCTGCAATAAACTGCCGAGTTGTCGTCCACATATATCACCCATATATACATATATATATATATATCTTCTGGCTGAATTTTATGACCCCAACGGAGGCACAGGTTGAACAGAATCCAAGATCGGCTTTAAAATGAACCCTGGGAAGCCCCACAAATGAAATGAGAGTTGTCTAAACACATTTCCTATTAATAAACGGGTCCTCCCCCTGCCCGGCCACCCAATTTTCTCGTCCTGTGCGTGACCAGGACTCATTGAAATTTAGCAGGCGCGCTTCGTGTTGACATTTTGGGTAGATTAAGTTATAAACAAATACAAATGCGGCTACTAATGAAGTGTTGTTTGACTTTTTCGGACCAGAGCGCAATGTCAACAAGTTTATTGTGTGAAGCTGTTTATGGGGAAATACAGGCGACACGCAAACCAAATTAAGTTATAAAAATGTGGGCGTGCGTTTTAATGAAATCGCCTCGGAGAAATGTCCAGGAAATCGCTGTTTTTTGCTAACCCTGAAAATAAAGAATCAAAAATACCAAAAAAATAAAGAAAAGATATCCTCCTGGTCCTGGTTGAAATGCTTTTTGCCACTTGTATATTTCCTTTCGTTTGCCTTGGGGCACCCTGCGATTTGCATAATTTGTCCAAACAAACATAACACAATGTAATACAATGGCAGCACACATTGCGTATGCGTAATCTGGCACTCGTTGAGAGGGCAAAACAAGCTTTTGCCACCGGCTTTCCTTCTTCGCACTTCGACATGCAAATCGAGGCGGGGCGTAAGGAAAACGATAAACGCCTCGAGACCAAAACCCAAAACAAACCGAACAACACCAATCCCTGGGTCACAGGCGAAGGGCCAAATCCTACTAATACCCTCATACCCGTCTCCCAAAAAAAAAAAACGAAACCCAAAACCAAGACAAGCCCAAAAACCGAAACCGAACCAAACCAAATGCATAACGTTTGCTGCCAAATCCGTCCTTTATGCCGAAATCAAACAACAATAAAAAGAGAGAAAGCGGAAAAGGAAGCCCGAGTCGAAGCCAAAGCCCCAAAGGAAAACGGCGAAAAGGGAAGCCCATTTTATGGTTATCGCCAAACGTTGGGTTATGTTTTATGGCCAAGAACCGAAGGCCTTCACCACCGACACTCAGCATAGACATACAAAATTAAAGTTCCATCAACGGAACTATGTAATCAAAGAGGATACGAACACTATCGGAAACTATTTGAAAGGAAATGATTGAAGGCGTTTTTTCAGGAATTGTTAAATTGGAAGGACTGTCCTTACAGAAAACATATATGGAAATATTAAACAAAATTTACGCAATTATTAAGTATTTCTATTGTAAGCCTCTGGATTGGATATACAATCTTAAAATTAATTTGAAATAAAAGTAAAATTTATAGCAGAGAGACGGGAAAAGAAATATTAATCAACAAATAATTCTCATTTTTATATATTTCAACTTTAAATTATTTTTAAATTTTTGTATGGTTTTTTTATGGATTTTACGTTGCCGGTTTTTAGGCTTGCTAAGGGCTTGCTAAGTGAAAGACATTTAAATACTTTAGAAATAGTGTAAGGAACAAACTATTAATTCATAGAAAGCATTGAGCCTTAAGTTAATTTAGAAAATAATATTTAAATAAATATATAAAATTTTTTATAGATAACAAATAGAAACTTGAACCGTTTACAATCAATATATTCATCTCTAACTTTTTAAAACTCAAAGACAACCTTTCATTTAAAACCCATGAAATCCGATACTCCGTTCTATTAGCTTTATAATCACTCTGAGTCCACTGAGGCGGCATTCTGCATTACCCGATCAGTCAGTGTCCATCCATCCGAAGGTATTACCGCATTCCCAGGAAGACTCGCCGCGATTCCATCACTTAACTTGAGCTGATTGACCGGGACAATCGCCCGTCACCGCCTTTAAGTCGCTTGACAAAAAATAAATCATTTCGTGTGTTTGTGCTGGGCACTCACACCTGTCCCGCGGCTCCTTTGGCATTTCCTTTTACACGTTAGCACCGCCCCCAGCACCCTTGATTTTCCATTCCCTTGCATTTCCCACACCCTGCTGGCGCAATAAACTTTTACGCATTCATTATGACCAACATGGAAAATGGCGTTTTTCTTTGTGCTCACCGCGTTTTTCCGTTTCTCCTTTTGGCTGGCCGGAAAATGTGGAAATGGGGGAGCAGGGGGAGTAGGTGGTGGCATTAAATGGCCGCCGCGGTCTCGTCACGTAAATCGCTTGCCTTGGTTTTGCTCTGAGAGGTTTTCCCGCTTTCCCCAAGCGGTTGCTCTTTCCGCGCTTTTTTCTTGCTCTTATTTTTATTATTATTCTTTTTTTTTCGGTGGGGCGGGTGGATAACAAAATGTCAATAAAAATAAATACTGTTGACGCAGCTCGCATATATTTTTTTTTTAAACCAAAGTGAGGGTCGTTGACTTTGTCGCCGTTGATGAGGATGAAATTCATGACGGGGATGGTGTCGTCGCTCCTGTGTAGGGATTCTCGGAGTGACACTTGTTGTTGGGCCGGTGTGTGTGTCTGAGTGTTTTGTGTGTGTTTTTTGAAGTGTTCTCCACTTGGCAATAATTGTCATTTAAGTTAAAAAGAGCGTTGATAATAATTCTCATTAAATGCTCAGTATAGAATACGCAAATGGGAATTAAGCGGGTGGAAAAAAGGTTAAATTACTAAAATGAGCATTAGGATTTAATGACTTAATGCTATAACTAAGATTTAAATTTCATGATAAAAAGTGAAATATTTCTTAAAAATATTTTCAACCCATTTCTTATTGTTTGTTGATTGTAAACCAATACTTTGTAAAGCTTTAATACTTCTAAAACTTGTTTGCTTTTAATTTAAAGCTGATTGTTTTAGCAGTAAAATAATGAAAATAAAAAAACAAAATTATCTAGGATTTATGAGTTTTATAAATAAAATGTTTCAAATATATGCAATAAAACTTGTTAGATATCAAAACTAGTCTTAATTTTCTTTTAGAACAATGTACAATTTTCTAGCATTATTTTGAATACCTTTGTATGGGTTTTAAAGATACTATTGATTTTCGTAGCATAATTTAATAATTAAAAGTCTCACCTAAAGTGATTTAAAAAGGCATTCTAAAATTTTATACCTAAACAAAACCATTAAAATTCCATTATAATACTATCAGTACCCTATAAGTTGGCCCGTGCCATTTTTCAATTACCAAATATAAAATAGCGTCGAGAATGCCTCATGGAATGTAATTATGGGCTGGATAATATCCAAGGATATTATTACAGGCTCTTGGCAGGGCGGCTCCCTCTAATTTCAAGGCTCAACATTCAATTATTCAAATGAAGCTCAATGCGAAACACAGGCCGCAGCTCATGCGACACTCACGCCCCCGAACCAATTTGCATTATTTAGACGAAAAACGATGCCGGAGAAGGTCGAAAGTTACATGCCAAATGCCAGGAGAGACAATAGAGCCCCCAGGACCAACGGAGCAGGACAATTAAAAGGCAAAGCCAAACGGAGGAGGTCAACATCAGCAATGGCAACGGCAAGTAATTGAACCGCATGAGAAATTGTGCAGGGCAAGCAAAACAAACGAAAAGCTAGAAAATTCCCCACAAAACAAAAAAAAGAAGAAATAGTTATTGTGAAGCTGCAGCAGAATCTATATATTTCTTTACCTGATCGAAGATACAAAGCATCTGGCAAATGGCAACTGATAAAAATACCTCGCTAAATGTAAATACAAACAGCAGAGACTGGAGGGCTTTGGGTTTGGGGTCTAAAGCACGGGAGGCGGCCCGGCCCGGTCATAGTTGCCTTGGACCCGTGGCTGCGGGCCGTTTTGCTGGCCAATTGAACATTTCGGAAATTGGAAATTTCTCACTTGATGATGGTCCACAAATTGGCCCACAATGAAGACAGTCGTGCGTGAGGCAATCGCAGGGGCGAGGGACGAACTTGGTGCTGTGGTTTTGCCTCCGGCTCCAAGCTCTTCTTTCTGGATATATTTTCTATGGGTCGGTTTATACCCTAAAATAAAGTATGAAATGGTATAGAATGCTATAATATCATCCAGAAAATTTATACGCTCACATTTATACTGTATTGTAATTGAATGTAATAATTTAATAATATTAATAATATCATTAATTTCAAGACTCGTCTGAAAGTATACAATGATAATCAATCAAATGACCATTTTGAATTTTAATGGATCTTTTAATAGTTTTGTTTTTAATCCCTAAATATAAAGAACTATTTTTTAAGGTAAACAAAATATTTTATATTATAATTCCCAACTTATGTGTTTATTTTTTAAGATAGGGTATTCCTACTAACATCTCCCGATATATCCAACTATTTCGCTTTGGTCTTTGCTTGGGCAACAGCCCGCAGCGTGACACACACTCTTATGTCCAGATAGACAGATAGATCTCCCCAGTTCTCGGTTTGATTTCATTGTCACTTCTCCGTTGCTCCCGTTGGGGTACGACACATCAGGGATTTTCCGGGCGGAAGGGGATTCCCTCATTCGGTTTCGATACGGTCCCATGTTCGTTTGATTTCCCCAGTGTGAGCAGTGGACTCGAAACGGATTGAACCCCTCTGTGCAACCCGATTTCCCCCAGAATCCAGAATCTAGCATCCAGAGTCCAGCATCCAGAGCCCGGAGCCCTTAACTCCTTACCTTACCTGACCCGGTTGCGGCACTGTCATAAAGTGTTTATGAGTGTTTGCCTGTGGTTACTTTGAGTATCTGTGAGCATTTTTCGAGAAGTGCTGGCCGGCTACTTTTTATGTCCTGTCCGAAGCTTGAGCCTTTGTCATAATTTACAAGGTGTTAAGGCGACAATTTGTGTGGCAAAATGAGTTTTCTTCGGCCATCTACGATTAAGCCGGACACTTTTGTTCTTCAATTTAACTCTGGGCCTCTGGACACAGAACACGATGGCAATAACATTTTTCATACATTTTATGCCGCCGCTTGGGGAGGTCAGAGCGGTGGAAGAGAGGAAACAGTTGACTACATCCGCCGTTGGTTTCCCTTCCGAAGAAAGCATTTCCTTGTCAATAAAAAATGTCTCCTTCCGGTGAAATCATCATCAACATTTTCCTACCATATCCATGCAAATTGAAAGCGAATGGCGAGGACTCTTTTAACTTTTATTTGTTAAAGTCAAAAGTTTTTAAATTGAAGATAAACTTGTCCATTAATGGCCAGAGAGAGTGTGAGCCGAAAAGTATCTCGAGTGTGTCCCCTGTGAGTTGTGCAAAGTTTAGGGCCAAATAATGATATTTGTCAACATGTATTGTGTAGTTTGTTTTGTTTCGCCACAGTGATTTCCCTTATTAGATATGAAATACTTTCGCAACCGCTGCGAGATGCTTTCAATCAAAACAACAGCAACACACTCCAGCTTCAGATACTCCGGCGCTGATATCAGGCGTTAGATGCTTTGCATAGCTTATAGAACATTCTCCCGGCAGAACAGCAACAGCAACGGGAACAGGAACAAGGACCATGGCATCCCAACCTCGGAAGGATGCGCGTTACAATGCCGCGAGCTGCGAAGGAAATTTCACACAGCATTGTTAGCGGCTTTTGAGGTAACGAGCGTGGGGTGGGAAAGCGGGCTGGAAAGTGGGCTTAAAGAGGGCCTGACAGGGGGTCCAAAGGGGGCTGAATGGGAAGCTGTAGCGAGCAACAATCAGGTGAGAGTCGGAAATCGTCACCGCAAAGTCTCAGAAGCGTGAATTGTGCCAATGGTTACCATGTACTCAGCGACAGTGAGAAAATTATTTACTTGAAATAAAAATAATTAATAATATTGGGTAGGTTTTTGGTAAACAATGTCAAAACTAAGGATATTATATATTTAAAATAATTAAACTATATTTAAAATAAACTAAACTATATTCTGCACATTCTTATCTATATAAGAATAAACAATGGATATACTTTAAATTACACAAAAGCGAGTTCATATTTTGAGAAGCAGGGATTTATGTTAAATATTATTATTAGCAGAAATAAAATGATTCAAAATGGTTGATATATATTTGTTATTTTACCAGGGAACGTTTATAACTTAAATTAACTTAAATTAATTAATAATGCTGACTGATTAGTAAATATTAAGTTTAATTGATTAAATTTTTAATCAAACTTAGTAGCTTTTCAAATGTAATATTCTTAGCTTGGTTTCTCGTGACTCATTCTTCTTTGTCAAGAGGCTTTTAATGAGCTGTAAAGATTTTTTTCCAGTGTAACTTCCTTACTATTGTATCGAATTGTAAATGTATATGTGGCAGCATCTGGCAAAGAGGTATGTTTTGCATTTGCCACACACACAAACATATACACACAACCATATGGGCTGAATTAAACATTTTTCGATATGAAAATTTATGCAAAAGTTCAGGCTCTTCTCCTACTATTTGCCATAAATCGCTTGAACAAACTACGGAACTTTTTATTTGGCTCGTTTGGCTCTGCATGGAAATTCAATTAAAGTGACAAACTGTCCAAAATTTTGACATGGGAGCACCGGCTCTTCAGCTACAGCAACAGAGAAATCACACACAAAAATCCAATGAATGCCCAATGGACAATCAACGTAAAAAAGGCAAAAAGATTGCCAGAAAAACACAAAAAAATATAGAAAAACAAATAGTCTGGGGGGAAGAGAGAAAGAGAAACTTACATGCATATTCATTGTGGAACAAATCCTGAAAATATCACAGAGCTTCCACTCATGAATAATGAAACGTAATCGAATGAATTCGATTTGACTCTGAAATGGAAGGAACGTTTTCGTCTTTATGGCATTAAAAGTGAAAATTACCAAAGGTTATTCCAGGTCGAAATTGATTGGTTAAATAAATAAAGAAATATATATTATGAAGGATAATACAAGCCGAGTTAATCAGGATTGTGAAGAATAAAAATGACCTTACTTAAACAGAGGGTTAAATATTTAATATAACAATATACATATATTAATTTAAAAAACAGTATGAATCCAATTAAATATTGATTTCATCATCATTAAATATCCTTAAAAATCCAATAATTCGCCACATCAATGTTCTTCTCATCAGCATTAAGCAAATGGGCCCGTTGAAGTTTTATTTATGAGCTAATAGCCTCCGAATGCAGCGATTGCCATCTGTTTGGCTGGTAAATAAAGATATTCTCGAGTATTTGCGCTGGCCAGTTGCCAGTTGGCCAAGAGCCTTCGTGAGGCGATTGTGATTTGGCACAAGAGTCTCAAAGTTCAATTTGCAAACAAATGTCAGCCATCGAAGGGCTGATTTAGTGGGCAATCAGTGACAGCTGCAGTGTGGAATAGCTGTTTGGCTGGCTGGCTTTTAAGCATCCGAGGACGACAATAATTTGAAACAATCTCGGCATACCAATGAGCAGGGGCTTGGTGTCGGTCAAACATCATTAAAGACCAGAAAACACACATACCGATTCAATTGTATCCTCTTTACGACGTGCTTCCCCGCCACTTAAAGCAGCTCATTTGCACCTGGCGGAAAACGAAGTTGCACAGCAAAGGGAAAACGAAAGCAAAGGAAAGGTGACTCAATCAACTGAGTGGCCCCGAACAGCTCACAGTTCATTTGAGGCTGCTACGAGGTGGCTTTAGGAATTTTTTTAGATACGCGCTGAAATTTCGCTCTTCGGAGCTCGCAACTTCGTTTGATCTGGAACAGATTGAACAATCAATTACGTGCTGCCAGACGCCACGCCCACATCGCCCAGAAAGCGAGCTAAGGCGAAGAATAAAGGACGAAGGACCAAGGACAAAGGGTGTAAGGTGAGAGGTGAGGCTGAGTGGCATGAAGAAAAACGCGCATACGTGCCGTTGTCCAGGTTTCTGCAGAGGCACTAAAAATATTAATATAAATTTTAGTTTTTAGTAGGTAATGAAATTCTTTGGTTTTTAATTATTTAGAGAGATTAATTAAGCTTACAAAATGTTCTCTTTAATGTAGAACAACTTCTAATTATAAAAATAAATTTAAGAATGGTTTTGCCAATAAAATTTTCCTGTTGCCTTTAATCTTCTCTTAATAATTTCTTAGGTTAGAAAATCCATATATCTTTTTACAAAAAATATTAAACACAAATTTTGCTTCGTCCTGAATCCAAATTCTCTCAGTGTCCTTCTGCAGGTCGTCCAGGTTCGCTGTCGCTGTTGCATGAAATTGACCCGCGATGCCGGGATTTATAAATGCAGAGTGTGGAGGAGCAAGGAGCAGGGAGCTTGGAGTAAAGAGTGTGTAGTGCCGGAGCAGAGTCGATTCCACAGCTATGAGAAATGCAAGAAATCAACCAAAAACGAACGTGCGATGCATACAAAAGCTTACTCCGAACGGATTGTTTTCCTTATGTGCGGGAGAGTTGACAAGCTCTCTCTCCATCTCTACCTTCTCTTCGTGCCGTCTGAAAAATGCAATCAACTTGAGGCGAAAAATGTTCACATGTAAAGGGCCATGGATGTATTGCTGTTACCATCTCGCCTGCTGTTTCTTTGCCTGCATTCATTCATCCAAGGCGATTGCCAAGGGAAGCGGAACAACAATTCCACCTGGCGGCAAAGCTGCTGGCACAACAGGCTTTTCATTGTGAAAGGATGAGACAAGCGCAAAAAAAAGGAGGAGGTCCTTTTTAATAAAAGCTGAACTTGAAAAGGAGAAAACGAGGAAGGAATTATATTCAACTAAAAGAGACAGCAACTTATATGCTACAATTAAAATCAATTAATTTAAATTATAAATTAAGAATCCTTAATTTTTTCTTTTCCAAACCCTTTCCTTATCCCCCCAAAGCATCGCTTGACTTAATCTGCATTTGACTTTATTCATTAGCCCGCACACAAGGCAATCCAAAATCATAATAAAAATTGTAACAAAATCGTAACAACTGTCAAAACAAATTGTTATTTTTTCTTTCCTTACTCTGGACTGAGAATACCATTGGGAGCGTTAAGACAACAATAATGTTTTATTATTGTTACTACATATATAGCCATGTCCCACACAAGTGTCAGTTTTGTGCCTGTCTGTATGTATGATCGTGTAAATATTTCACATTATTTATCCCCAGGGAGTATTGCCCGTTTTGTGGTATTAAATATGCAAGGGCAGCGCTTTATTCGAGCGACTGACCCCCGGCAGCAGGACTGACAGGAGAGTCCAGCTGAATGGACAGCAGAGTGTTCAAATGCTTGGACAGCTGCCTGCAAATGCGTAGCCAGCAAAAATCATCAAAATTTATTTCTATATATACATTTAGTTTTTCTTTTTTAGCTTTGACTACTCTCAAAGGGGATATTAAGTCATTTACTGAATATTTGAAGCAGGCAAAGGAACTAGATTTATTCGAGAAACAGGGGGTTGGGTAAAGAAGGAGAAACAATCATTAAAAATGTGTAATTAAAATTAAATTGCAATGTTTTTGTCATTATTAAAATGTATTCAATAACAGAACAACAAAAAATGCATTAGCACTTTTTATATATATAAATATAAAATAATAAACCTTTAAGCACATAAAAACACGCATTTATTCCTTTATAAATTCAAAAAAATATGTTAAGTGCTCATTTATTTTAAATAAATATATATAAATAAAAGCTTTCATAATGTAGTTTTGATAAGTAATGATAATATTAAAATTTCAATATTTATTTAACATTCAATATAAATAACAAACAATACACTCTTTACAATATAATAACATGTTGGCTAAAAATGCAAGAAATATATTTATTATTTATTTCTATTTTTAAGAGTAAAACTACAGCTTTTTAATATGTAATTTTAATTCTTATATAATATATTCTAGGAGTTTTTTAATATTAAATTACTTTGAACTTTCGTATAACAAACTTTTATCAATTTTACAAGTTTATTTCTAGTTTTTAGTTTATAAACTCATGCCACCTTCGACGTGTGAACAAATATGGATTATCAAAAATGTTTCAGTCTTTTCCAATTCCAAATAAATGAAAATGTCCAAGCCAGAAAAGTCAGAAACAGCCTTGAGGTAAACAGAATTTAATGTTTTCAATTAGCTGTCAGAAATCGTTCCTATGCCCCCC
>VNJR01002905.1:0-39134 GCA_008042585.1 Drosophila punjabiensis | reverse complement strand
GTCTGATTTATTAAAGATTTCAATTATAAATTCAAGAGCAGACCTAAAAGGACCAGATTTCCTCTTTCGAACTATAGGCCTCTTTAAGCTTAAAACCGTTTTTTGAGGGCATTGGTTTCGAATCTTCTGTTAAGTCAAATATAAATGACATTTATTGACTAACGCTATTGCATTGTATTAAATTTTTTAAAAACAATCCACGAGTTTAGCTATTTAAGCTAGTTTTTCGCCCGGTTTCTTTAATTTAGAAATAATACTACTTTCTACCACAGTACAAGTTTTTTTGCACCCCATTCAAGCTTAAATTTTTACCAAAGTTTGCCAATTATATGACCACCCAAAAACGTCGGTTCTTGAACAAAATCGGAAATTTATGGAAAACCGAAAAATAAAATGGGACAATTAATAGCACATTCTATAGTTTATAAGTCAAGTATTCCGTTACAGTAAAAGTTTCTCTTTTAAGTGGTTAACATTTCGGAAAATAAATGAAGAAAAATGAATTTTTTTTGTGCCAATTATATGACCATAGCTGTATATATAACATTTCGGAAAATAAATGAAGAAAAATGAAATTTTTTTTTGTGCCAATTATATGACCATAGCTGTATATATATAGTCGTCTGATTTTTATAAAATTAAAACCGAAAATCTTTTTCAATACAAAATGGTCATATTTTGAGGAAAATTTAAATATTTTGAGAACTGGCAAAGATTTCATTTTTATACCCTTGCAGGGTATTATAATTTTAGTCAGAAGTTTGCAACTCAGTGTTAGAGGCTTTTCCGACCTTGTAAAGTAATATAGTCTTGATCTAGCCATGTCCTTCTGTCTGTTTCTACGCAAGCTAGTCCCTCAGTTTTGAAGCCATCTCAATGAAACTTAGCATATAGTCTTCTATATACTATTCGTTGTACATAAGTCGGAACTAGCCGGATCAGTCAACTACATAGCTGCCTTACAAACGATCCGTAAATTTGTACAACATGATTAAAACCTCACTGTTTTTTAACATATGTTGATTAACTTTCGGTTATGAGCTTTATATTTTGTTTCAGAATTTCGGATGTAATTTTATAAAAATCGGACTACTATATTATATAGCTGCAATAGAGAAGGTCGAGAAATTTTTTGAAATAAAATTTATCACACACATTCAGATAGAAATAGAAAAGAATTTTTTGACACGTGAACGTTTACACATGTGCACCTCGCATATATGATTGTTTGAGGCACTTCGAGTTCAAATTCGAACAATCAATTTTCACAGCGTTTTTTCTCGAAATAATAAACTATTTTTTTAAGCTCGGTATGGAGACATGGCTGCGTTCACCAGAACAACGTGGTCACTGATCAGTAATAGATCAGTAATCAGTGATCAAGTAAAAATAGTCCGCTGGGGCATTTCGATTATAAAAACATTAAAATATACAACTGTACCTGGAAAACAGCAACAGTTTTTAGTCAGACAACTTATTAAACAATGTATTTACTTTATATGGCGCGTCCTTTCCTTGAAAAAACTGGTTGTCGCAAGTCTGTGAACTACATTCGTGGCTAGAAAAACAAATTTATAATTAAAATAATAATTGATTAAAACTTATTATTAAAAATAATGATTTATTTTTATCGTTATCGCAACCATCAATATAATCCATCAGTTCGCGTATAGGCACTATTTTCTGTCATGATGGAAATCTTGCATCATGATCAATGATCATACGCGTTCAGGACGCCAGAACGATGGGAAAAATTCGGCGAGCTCTCTATATCATAGAAATTGAAAAATGAAAGAATACCTGAATAAGAGAGAGGGTTACCTGTTTGAGGGAGTTATTCTAAGATACCAAAGCTATGTCGATGGCTCGCGAATGGGTATTTCCTTGGCACCCTGTTTTTTCAGTAATTCAGCTCATATTTTCGGCAATCTAGGAGTCGGTGAATGACTGAAAGTGTCATGTAAGCTGTTTGTATGGGATCCGATATTTGCAGTTGCCCATATTTTCAGTAAGGAAATAAGGATTTCCGACTTTTCTTCCTCGTAGAAGATTTAAATCGAAATCTGAAAAATTAAAAAAGGTACTGGCCGATACATAGAGCACTTTTGCTCACCGGCCGTAGTATCGAATAAACTTTAAACATAAAAACTTTTGAAGAACCACGGTTTCAAACCTTACGGAAAAGATTGAAGACGCTAGAGTGTACCAATCGTCACCAAATTTTTTTTTAAATGTTCCTTAGGGTTTGTTCTTATAATATAGATAATAGGATTAAAATTTAGAATGTGTTCGGTTTTCAAGGTTCCAATCCCGGGGTTCGAGCAAATCACTTCCGGCTGACATGCCGCCACTGATAGGCGACCCTAACCAAACGAACGCTTTGGCGCAATATGCTCTACCAACTTCTTGCCATAGTACGTTGTACGGTACGGTATATCGGCTGGATCGGACTGTTAGACGTAATGGTGGTGTTCTAATAGCGGTTGACTCCACTTTTAAGTCTGAATTACTTTCAAAGAATCCATGATATTGAGTTTCTCTGTGTGAAGCTTAAAGTCAATGGTAGTTTTATTTATATAACATGTTGTAACAACCATCTCTCCGCCATCCAGTTGGTTGCCAACAATCTTTCGGATAGGGACCGTTTAGTTGATCTGTGATTTTAACATCCCTTGGGCTATGTGGACCTCAAAATTTACTCCAGCGATCGCAGAAGCAGCAATAATCACGGCCAAAAATCAATAAATACATATATTCATACTGAATATATAATTGAATACTTATTACTATAAATCAAGGACCTTTCCTTGTTGTCGAAAAAGCTTGGCAGCTTCCAAAATTTTGGTGACCCACGACGTGATTTCGACATAATAATAGTTCACTCTCGGGCTTAAATATTTAAAATAACATTCATAATTTTAAATAAAACAACCAAATCAAATTAAAATAATAATTATAATAATATCCAATACCCCAGCAACACCAGCATTAGAAGGAGAAGGTTCTATGGGGACGCCATCTGAGTTTTTAAACCTCAAGACCCCAGCCAAATACTGATCATTGTGATCATGTTTCATTGCCAACACATGTTCGCTATGCTAGTTTTTATTTCGCTACGCCAGCTTTACAACTGAGTGGTAGATATCAGGTGTTGATGTTAACGGAATCCACATTAACTCTACTATGGCTGAATGATATGCAATTGTATCCTGGGTAACACAGTGCTCGTTGTTACACACTATCTGAAATCATGGAAGTTGTCGCTGTCGTCCTACACTGCTTCAGGTCGTGTCACTGCAGCATATCCTTGATGTACAAGGTTCATCGTTATCTTGCATAACTTGCCTTCAGGATCTATCGACGCGTTCAAATCTCGAAGCTTTCTTAGACTTGACCTGCATATAAGAAGATCGTGAGCATAAATTTGTACACGACACAATCCGATATCTCGTTAATTGTTATTATTGTTATTAATTGGCATTATTAAGCGAAGATCAACATCAATAAACCTTTTAGGGCTCACATCTTTAATTATAAAGGGTTTCCATAATAATTTTCAAATATATGTTTTTTCAGATTTTAGTAAACCTTTTAACTCTGTTTCTGTTTCTTAACCAGAAGTGAGTGGTTAACTTCTGGTTAAGAAACTTAATTTAATTGGGTTTCTCGATGATTTATTTAAATGGATCTCAAGTTATCTGATTAGCAGGAAGAAAAGGTTCTTTTTAAAAAAATAACTTGTTTAATGTTCTCCGGGCTACTTCTGGTGTCCCGCAAGGGAGCCCTTATTGTTTACATTATTTATTAACGACCTGCCCAAAGTTCTGACTAACTCTAGATTACTTATGTATGCGAACGACGTCAAACCTATTAAATTTAAACGGCTCTAAATGCAAGCTAATGACATTGTGACCTATACGCTGAACTGCTGCTCTTTGAAAAGAATTAATCTATTTGACGATTTAGATGTCAGCCTGAATCCTAAACTTCATGATGAATAAAACCAGGGGTATGCTTGGATTTATAAAACAGTGGTCAAAGGAATTCAATGAACCCAAAGTTACAAAAACATTATATACTTCTTTAGTTCGTCCCATCTTAGAAATTGAATCTTGCGTTTAGAGTCCTCAGTGTGGCGTCCACAGTAAACGCATCATATCTGTTCAAAAGAACATTTTACTTTTCGCTCTACGCGGTTTAAACTGGGATACAGACCGTAGATTATCGTCATAGGTATTCTAGTAGACTCCTACTAACTAACTTACTTTCTTTAGCCAACCGTAATGCTAGGAATTACCTTTATTTACAATCTAATCCGTGGTGACGTGGCATCTACTATGCTATGCGTAGTCGAGGAGTGTACAGATTGTATATGTGTAGGTAGGTGTACGTATGTGTGTACGAGCCCAAAAGCACATTTTGGAGGAAAATTTATATTTGATTTTAAAGCCTAGTACTAACATATCGAAAATCTGCTATCACAATTGTGAAAGCGTCCAAACTATATATATACAAAAAAAACTACGAAAAAAGGAAAGAAGAAAATTTTCCTTTGCCGTTTTTGCGGGTACTGACATAAGGAAAATGTTGGCTGCGAAAATGTTGCGAAGAAACTATGTTGACGGCAACACAGCTGTGATTGTGCTGTCAGAATAATTGAATTAAATTATTCTTATAGGCAATATTTAGGGAAATTCAACAAATTAAAATATAGACGGCAGGAAAAGGTTAATTAAATAAAAGCCGGTAGTGACAAGGTCCATAAATTAAAATTTAATTAGCAACAAAATGTTGCCGGCAACATTTCTATCTACAAAGTTTTATTCAGATAGCTTTAAAACTGAGGGACTAGTTTGCGTAGAAACGGACGGACAGACGGACATGGCCAGATCGACTCGGCTGTTGATGCTGATCAAGAATATATATACTTTATAGGGTCGGAGATGAATCCTTCACTGCGTTGCAAACTTCTGACTGAAATTATAATACCCTGCAAGGGTATAAAAAGCGGCCTATTTTTCGATTCTACAAGGTGAGAACCTGTCTTATATAAATATCGCCCATATACCATAGGGAAAATAAATTAATCAAATCAAGTAATATTCAAAATAATTCAAAGCCACGCTCAGCTTATTAAATAAAAACAAGTGCTTTGGATATTCTTATGCTTATATTTTTTTACACAATAAAAAGTTAAATATCATTAAAGCAGTCATTTTTTTTTGTTTGCTTACATATAATAATAAAAATTCTTCAAATTGGAGAATCCAAATGAACAAATTTTGAAATTGCTTTAAAATTCCCAAAAATGTGTCGTCTTTATGTCAGCAATTAGATATATCTTCGCCATCGAGAATACCAGCGACGTTTTCCAATTTTCTGGATAAGTTCATCTTGCGACAATTAATATCGGTTTCCAAAGCTTCCATTATCTAAAAAAAAAAAAAAATACATTATCAAAACTTCTAAAATACTTAAAGAAATCTTTATTAATTTATTTACCTGGCTTTTATATTTAGTTATATAAATATACAGTTCTTTTAAAGCCGAAATAGTATCAAATTCATCATTTTGCCGCACAGATAATTGCTGCATAGCTGTGCTCATTTCTTGATCGCTTATTTGTGGTAATCGCGCAACATCGCGATAGAAGTCTTTGACCATTATTCTGTAGTTTGGAATATCCTGCAAAAATATATCAGATGTTTGCAACGCAGTGAATAAGTATATTTTCTTGATCAACATAACTATAACCTAAGGGAACTTTAAGATAGGCTCCGAAGAGTCTAGCGGCAAAGTGAACATAATGAACAATAACAGCAAATCTAATTGACTCACTTTCCGATTCCTACCTTGAATATTTTTATTAATAAAACAAACCTACAATATAGGCTAGTTATATTGGATTTTGCTGAAATTTTAACTCGAAAGATAAACTAGTCAATGGTACGACAGATTAGTTGCCTGTACAACGGACATTCTGACATGACTAAATCGATTTGGCTTTTGAATCTGATAAAATTAATATCATTACTTATTATACAAAAATCAAATGGGCAACAAATAAGCTTGTCTCTAATTATTACTGGTGTTTTTATGGTTACAGTGGTGAGGATTACCGTACTGGTAACCTCCGTTTGGAGCTGAGCTCAGTTTTGATCGGTGTTTCCATACTCTTGCATGGTATTATCACTGTCAACGTAGCGCCGATAAGCACCTATATAGTTATATAGTCCTATGATCGAAAATCGGCCACAATGTACCAATCAAAACCATTTATATATGGATAAAAATGTTGCAGAGCTCTTAAAAACAGCTTACTTCGATTTTTAAAAAGCGGATTACTAAAGGGCAGACGAATTTGAAAATTAGCCATTTGAAAATTTTATCAATTATCCAAATCCGATACACCGTTAAAAATAATTGATTTATTAATGCTACAATGCTCACAAAATTTGATTTAAAAAAAATGGGGAATTGATTTTTATTCGTTCTATTTGTCTACTTACTTTTGCAAAAAGCAACTTATTAGAGGGGGAATCCTTGCCAAGTCGATGCTCCGAAGTTGAACAGGCATCCATAAATGTTTGCGCAATCACACTCAAGCAAGAGTCCACGCTGAACGTTTTATTTACGTCAAATATAAAATCGGGATTCTTTATAAAATTTACCCAAAAGCGTAGGGGTAAACAATTCGACTTCCAAGCATGAACAATATCGGTATCGGCGATATCATGACGTCGTGCAGCTTCATCTAATAAATCAAAAAGCCATTTAACTGCCGGCGGTAACTCTTCGTTAACGGTTAAAATAATTGCAAAGAAGTCATCGACGAATTTCTGTATCGTTCCCTTTGTGGCCAAAAGACGTGTTAAGTATACCTCCGGTATCGTTTTGTTAGCTCGTTCATTGCAATTATAAACGCATTGCGTCGATTGTATGGTCTGTGAAGTTCCTCCGCCATTACCGGATAAAGCAGAGTTTTTAATATTCATATAATGGTCTGGTACAATCGGCTTTATTAGATGGTAAAGTCTTGGCTGTTGTAAGCCCGATTCGATATCGTTATTAATTATAATATGGCTTTGTGAATTATTTAGGAAATAATCTGAAATGAGCATGAATTCAGAAATACTTTAATACTTAACTAATATTAGGTTGCCCAGACTAGAGAATTAGTACTTACAATTATGATATGGTGCTGTGTTCTGGTTTTTACTGTATGGTATGTGATAATTATCATTTTGTCTTGCTATTAAAGACATTACAGCAGACTCTTTAACACCATAATGAGCTAAAGTGTTGAGTCGCTTCCAGCCATTAATGGTTTTTGTAGTCAAGTCCTCATCCTGCAGTGTGAGGTGACCTCCTCGTCCGTGTCTCCATTCCAAATCCACTTCGTGTACCGAAGGTCGCATCGAAAAAGGAGTATTCTTAAAAATGGCATCTAGGATTTTTAGTTTAACCTGGGAAATTGTATCCCAATCGTTGACGCGACACTGAACCTTCTCGTCGAGATCATCTTGAAGAATGTGTAATACAACCACCGAATGTGTAACCTGTTCGTGTAAAAGTCTCTCTTCTGAGAGTGAATAACGAGCATCGTGGGTTACAGCATCAACTAAACCCTTTTCGATTTGATGCTTGATTGCCTTGAATAGTAAAAATAAATTCGACCCCGCATATTCCTTAAGATAATCGTACATGCATATCGCTAGATAGTTAGTCAACATCTTTTCAACAACACTTTCCGTGCGACGCAGCATAAGTTGAGGATGTTTACCGGCCAATGATTTGTCAATTAAACGTAATAATAATGATTTTAAAATCTCGGTGGCGTATTCCATTTTGTTCATTAAAACGACCATTAGTAGGGAAGCCACATTTACTCGGTCACGTATGGAAAAAGATGAACGCTGTGATTCCAAGGTTTCTATAAAAATTAGTAAAAAATATTTGTTTCCAATCAATTGTTCAAACTGCATCATGGCAATATCATAGTTGGTATGGTGCGAACTTCCATTTCCTCCTCGGAACTTTGGTGAATTTAGTATGGGATGATCTGAAACACCGGGAAAGAAGACCTTCATAATATAATTGACATGATCGAGCGTGGGTATCCCAGAACTCTCCAAATCCGCCGTTAAGTCCGTCATGTCCGTTTGTAGCTCGGCAAATGCCTGCTTACACTCGGAACGCACATTGCTCTCTAACGTAATCATTTGAATTTGTATTCGTTTATATTCCCGTTCGGCTTGCGTTGATTTTCTACGATATATGATTAAAACGATAACCAGAATAATAACAAGGACAGTCACCGTCAGCATAACTATAAATATCGCGTGCGAGTACACATAGGGTTTACTCAAATCGTACTTTAAATAACCAATTACAAATCGCAGGTTACTACCAACTTTGACCACAACTAAAGGAAGATCTATCGCTTGTTCAATACCATTTTCATCTGTGGCAAACGGTTGATTTTCTGGTGGAATGCATAATAATTGTGTTAGAGCCAAGCTGGTAATATTACATTGAGCTGTACCGATAGTCACATTTACATCATATTCATCGGCTGCTAGATTTAAGAGCTCTCCTTCGATAACCAAACTGTCCCCTTTATACAGCTTGATGCCATCATCGTTGGGAAATGGAAAATATTTTGGATCCGCTAGATACACAATCGTACTCCTTATATCATGAAAGTATTTGTTCAAATCACGAACCAATTGCACATTATCCATGACAAAGCTTAGTTGTAAGTTCAATTGCGTTTCATGAACCTTAACAAAGGTCGTCATATCCATATTCTTATTATTATTGTTGCTATTGCTAAAATAGCTTCCTGATGTTGTATAGATGTTTAAGTCATCGTTAAAGTGTCGCTTTTTTCTATTAGCTTCGGTTGAAGAGTTTCTATATTCTGTGTGTATGTCTATTCCGTTTCTGCTGTGCTTAAAGGTTTGGAACTTATAATTTACCGGCGGCGATGGACATTCCATTTGATTTGAGTTTATAACTCTACATGCCGTCTTGTTAACTTTTTCATTATCAAAGAAAACCTCTAATTCAGGTTTTTGTATGGAATCAAGATATATACCATGCACAGTCAGGGCCCTTCCGCCGCTGACAAAACTACGTAAAGGTTTAATTTGCATAATCCTAGGGTCCTGTGTATAGTTAAAGATGGAACAAGGTTGCGGTGGAGGTATATGATACGATGGATAAGAACCGAAATTTAATCGATTTTTATTTGTAATATTATTGTGACATTCCATCGTTCGATTGGCACCATCGATAATTAAACGAAGACTGCGTATCGGTTCGGGTTGTGTTGCCTCTGAAGTCGTACAGCTAACTTGAGAAGATGAGGCCTGTGTAACGTTGATATAACATTCGTATTCATCGAGAAAAGCTCGCATCATCGAGCCGATATTTAGAAACTTCCCAATCAACGATAATTGCGTTCCACCCGACCTGGGGCCAATTGTTGGATATAATCCAGTTAGTTGTATATTTTTAAAATGGAATTGTACACTGGATTCGGTATAGCCGGCATCGTTAATTACTTTTATCGGCGCTGACATTTCATGGAGCGCTGCTCCCGTGCGACATTCGATCTTTACTGATATTTGATAGTTTACCAGTTCACATGGCACTGAACCTATTGATATTTTTCCTCTAACATCCTCTTCGCGAATGCCTAGGTTACTGCCTTCTATGGTTACTAGAGTGCCGCCCTCGATAGGTCCCGATAAAGGTTTTATAATATCGATTCGGGGCAAGGGACAATCGTTTGGAATTACTTTTGAATCAATAATCGATCTATTTTCTCCAGTACACGTCTCGTTATAAACACAGGCATTACCACACCACGAGCATTGGTATTTTTGATCACGCGTCACACACAAGCTGCAATCGGCGTGATCGCGATGTGAGCCAAGGACATCGCATTTGTACAGTGTTATCATGGCTGTATCCACATAATGCTGGAAATTCCATGTAACGACGACCTTGGCCTGGTACTCGTACGTATTTCTTTCGTAGAAGTAAGGGGTTTTCTCACAAACTACAATCCGATTAGACTCAATGTGGGCAGGAAGTAGCATTTGAGCCGCTTCAATATGAACTGTGCATAGAAATCCAGCATGTGCGCTTTTTGGTTTTGGTAAATTTTCAACCTCAAGACGTATTTCCATGGGAACACGCACTGGCAATAATATCTCTTGACGATTCTGTTTTAAATGTGGACATTGTCCTACCGAACTAATGGCATTTTCAATATTACGACATTGTTGAGATTTGTGGTGCAGGCATTTATTATCAAAAATACACCAATTGCAGCCCCAAGAGCTTTGAACGCACTCTTGGCAATTTGCATGATGTGAGCAGTCAAAGAAAGCAAAAGACCTGGAGACGAAGTCCTTGTTGGTTTCCGAACTTCTCACAGACAGGGGTACAAGGATATGATCAGTATTCCCGGGTATTATTGGTCTTTGATCGAGGGGAGGTGTCGCACACGAAAGACCTGCACCATTTTCTAGTATTTCTGCATCAATGGGCGTCGAATTGCCAAAAACGCATCGATATTTTGCATTAAAAGGCTCCGGTAAAGTTCGTATAATCAAATGCAAGTTTGTCAGCTCGGTAATGGGTATTTTTTCCGGTATTATCGATTCAAAATCAATACATTGCTGGCCACTTCCCAGGGATAACCACCGGGAAGCGGAAGTATCCCGTTTGCACGTCGAACGCACAGTACAACGTTTCTCCAACGAACACCAACCACAAAATGGATCTCGCGATTCTAAGCATCCCGAACAATTGGTATACACTGAACAGTGCTCAATTCTCAATTTGGTAATCTTTCGCACAGACAAAACATAAAGAAAATCCTTTTTGGGCGACATCATAGTATTGGGTAATATACGGTTACCGGCATCTACCACAATTTCCTCATATTCGCCGGGGTTTTGGCCAGACAACAGTACTTTTTTAATTACCCCAACGTCTGTGCCAAGAAAAGCCAAAGAATGCTGCTGATCCGTTGTTGAAGTGGCCGTCACCGAGGTAACCGAAACATTATCGAAATGAAAAAGGGCATGAGTTGTTATCGGTGATACACCGCTGATCTTTAGTCCTACGGAACAGAAATTATAGATATTGCCAAGGGAACCAACAATAGGACATCTGCCGTCATTAATTGTCCCCGAAATATAGCCCAAATTTCTATCCTTTATCGTGCCATTAAAGCATAAATGAATATTCTCAATGAACATATCCTCAATGTCCTTAATGCTATATATACACATGGCCGATTTGTTCTCTGTCTGATCACTAATCTCTTTTGATGGTGAGAATACTGTAACTAGAACGTGATCATCCTTTTTGATGCCCATTTGCTGGGCTAGTTTTTGGCTTGCCGGTGTTATCTTAGCATCGCGTAATATATTATAATCTATATTATTATCGGTTGCAGTGCATTGTAGTGTTATTTCCGTATAACTGTCATAATTGGGATCGGTAATACAGATGCGTGCTAAACGTGTTATATAGCCCGCTTCGTCTGCCAAATGAGATTTTTTTTGTACGATTATAAAGTATGCATAATCGGAAGAGTTGAAACCGTAGACATAATCGACGAGAAAATGATCACGATACTTGACATCAATATTGATAATCGATTGCTGAATTGAAAACTCGGCGTAGTTTAAGTCATCAAGACGACGTGAAGATATGGCCGGGACATCATGACGATAATCCCCGACATTGGTAAAGGTTGTGCCAACATATAATATATCTTCTTCCTTCCAGGAATATCGGGATGGACCCACAAATGCATAGGTAGAGGCATTTTCGTCATTGGCAGCCAAGGGAATGGCAATAAATTGTGGGGCTGCCGGAAATCTCGGAAGGCTATAAATCTCACAAGATCCTATGAAAAGGTGGACGATTAAGAGAAATTAAGAATTAAATATTACAAATTAGATGACTTTTACCAGTGTATAATAAATATATATATATTTTTTTTCATTTACCTTGTCGAGTGCTGCCACAGGAAATGAGAATTCCATCATGGGCATAGCTCAAAACTAATATTTTATTATAATTGTTTACCAACGATGTCTCAATATCCTCATTACACCCGCCAGCATGGCACTGTGGTGAATCATTCAAAGGTCCTGTTACAGCCTCCGCCAGCACACGAAGGTTTTCATTAAGCTTTAATATCTTATTTGTGGCACCCGCAAATAAAACATTGTTCATTAAATCGTATGTAAGATGTGTAAAATAGTTTTTTGATTGTGAGTCTGCGGCATTTTCTACATTATTTGTACGATTTCCTCCAAGCATGTTTGAAGTAGCCGGGGCCAATAAAGGCAGGTTAAACTGTGCTACAATATCGTTTGTAGAGAACAAAGGGGTGGGTTGCGACACCATTTGTTTGCATCGCACCGAGTGATGTCGCCAATCAAGCAGGTGGACAATGCCCAAACCATAAAATAAAATTATAAAATCTGCACACATTCCATGTTTTCGTAGCATTTTAGCACACAAATGGCGATTTTGTAGGTATTTTGAGTTCAGTTTTGAGTAGAAATACTCATTCACATTTTATGCAATTACATTATCAGTCCGTATTACACCAAAAATATGTATTTATTTGATGTTTTTTCGATGCACATAGTTTCATTAACGTAATAGTTGGAAGTTAACGTACGTCATTTGAATTAAATTAAATTGGTGTGCATATTTCACATTTTACCAAAACAATTGTCGTTTTTAGATTTTGTATATTGACGAATATGTATACATATTTCCAATCTGTTTGCAACATAGAGCTGGGTTGACCACTTACGTTTTTATCGATATATCGAATGTTTGGTTTTGCGAACCACTATCGAGCTATAAGTTACGATAGTAAAAGATAGAGCAATCATGGCGGTTTTAGCTAATGATACCACTTTTAATGCGCTTCTGATGACATAAGTTTAAAATAACATTAAAAAGTATTTTTCATCCAAGCTGCTGCAACTGAGGTCTAATATTCAGCAAAATGGGACAAAAAAATTTAGCCAAAAGAGCATGGACCAAACCGAAAAAAATAAACCAAATTTATTGGTAATATAAGGAAGTATTTATAATTTTTTATATGTTATTTGATTTTTTGATACTATCGAAAATATCGATATTTTGATACTGCAACACTAATAGCGCAGTGCCACCATATGTATTCTGTTAAGCTAAGTAGAGCTACATTTTAAATCGTCTATATATTAGAGTTGGAAATAATATCGATTCCATAATCGATAAATTGATTTTTTTTTTTTAAGTGTCGCAGTACTCGGAATTTTTTGAATTAAGGCGGCCACCATAGACCACCAAATTCTTAGTAACATTAGAGTTGGCTATACATCAGCGAGACGGTATTGTCAGCCCTGATCAATTTGTGTAACCGTCGAGTGTGGCCAGGTCGCGCAAGAGAGATTGAGAAAGGAACGGGAACAGAAGGAATAGAGGGAAGAAGGAACGTTCTGGTGGAACGGGCAGGCACTTTAATTTGAACTCTTGCCGCGACCGGGACTTACTTCGCTAACATATTAGAAAGCATCGATAAAAACAATTCTTCGACATATGCGATAAATCTATTGTAATTTTCATAATCGATTTAACCCATAAAGTTTCAACACTTCTCGAAAAGTGACATATATTAAAATTTATATTGAAGTATCGCGTAATTGGAAAATAATATATAGAAGGACTGAATGATAAAATGTGAAAAACACTAAAAATAAAAAATCTCGATAAGTATGCATACATGTATTTAATTTTTAGACCTAAAATGCACAATAATGTTTTTTTTTAATTCGATTTATTTTCAGTTTTGTTTTTCACATCCCCACAAATTTGATAAATGTAAAACAATATTTTTGAAAATAAGGGAAATAAAAATAAGACTATCATGGATAAAATGGGGCAGTTTCTCTTCTTGTTTGAAGTCTTGCCGATCTCACAGATCTCTTCATACACCTAGAGCATGCCCATTAAAGACTAATTCCGTATTTAACATTTCTTTCGTGAATTTAATGACACTTAATGAACCTTATCAATGGGCTCTTTGTTTGCATTTCCAGTCGGAATGGGTTAAAGGAACATCGATACATCGATAGGTTAGGGATCGATTGGGCTAGAGGTGAAGAAATTCAAGAGCGAACCGGGAATCGGTGGCGCCGCTAGATCTCGGTAAATTCTGTTTAAGGGATATTGGCCTTGAACTCGACCATTGCCCTGAGCGCCAAAGGAACGGTTTGCCGAAGTTGGAACCCGGGTAACAGACAGAGGCTATATAGGGAGGCAGAAGGCATGCGAGACACACGAGAAATCAAGAAGAAGTTAGAAGGCCAGCAGCCAGTAGTGGAAACGAATCTGTAAATAGAAAAAAATTTGAGAGCAGCAACGAGGGTCCAGACGGGAGCAAGGTTAACGAGCTGTCGCACAGTAGCGCCTTTTCTCATTTCGCGTTGTAAAAATCATAACTTTTGAACCAAATAAGATAATCCAATAATTTAAACGCCTTTTGACAGGTAAATGTTGTAAAATTTATATATATATTGGATAATGTGTCACGCCCACCCTTTAGCCTTTAGTAGGGTATAAAAGTGAAAAAATGCGTTTTTCTCCTAAAGAGAGTCTGAATGACTTGTAAGCGTTGCAGTATGTATACTTCTTCAAAAATCCTTCAACTGAACCCTCCTTGAGGGCGGCGGGTGGCACTGTATTACCCCGTACAACGGGTAGTGCATTGCCGTGTGCTCTGTCAGGGATAATGCAGAGTCTAGCAAAGACTACGGTTAAATTAATCTTGCCCAACAGCTGGAGGAAATAAACCATTAGCCTTGGTTGAAGGTGCCTTGGCGGCAAACCACACCGGCGGCAAACCACACTGGAGGGACCAAAGGATGAAACCGGGGCTGGCAGGCACGGACGGGAGCAAGTCAGGCTAGTTGCAGTGCTACTGCCGTATTAACGACTCAGAGTAAGCGATGCAACGCTCCGCTGAGCGCGCCTCTAAGGGAGCCCCGGCCCTAGCAGGCCGCCCCCACACGCAGAATTAAGAAGCCGCTCAAGAAGGAGCTAAAGGCCAGTGAGGTGACCAAACGACATTTGATCGTGGCACTCATTGACCGCAGCGATAAAAATGCTAAAATAACAGGGGCGCGGATGGTAGAAGACTAAATGGGGTCAAAATCCTGATTGGAAGTGGCTCACGCAAACTGTCGGCCATAGGGTAGCATTGTGGGAGGGGGCTCAGATGAAAGTGGTGGACAGGGAAATAATCCCATCCATACCGAAGGCGAAGGTACGCATGCTACATGACTATACTCTATATACACAGCTTGCCCAAGAACGGGCTATGTCCTTGTCCAATGGCGGACCTCTCAGATTGTCTTTCTACCTAAAGCGAAAAGTGCAACCATGTGAGCCCGAAAGACTGCAGACCGATAAGCCTCACTTCTTTTTTACCTAAGACCCATACATCAGGAACGATGTTGGAAGAATACTGTCGACCAACCAGCACGCCAACACAAAGGGGAAATCGGTGGAGACGGCACTACACTCTTTAGTAGCCACCATTGTGAGAGCTCTACACAACATAAGTTCCCGAAGTGTTCGTGGACATATTCGGGGCATTCAACAACATTAGCACAGACGCAATAATGGATCGCCTAGAAACGACCAAGACGCACCCCCGCCATCAAAATCAGCATTAAATGTCCATTTTAGGCACTCAATTTGTTTGTAGACAATCAAGCGGCGATTCGATCCATGCAAACGTTACCGGTCAGTTTAAAAAATGTATTGGCAAGCAGGGAGATACTAGATATCCTGAGCACGACGAAGTCAGTAATGTTGTACTGGGTTTCCAGCTACCAAGGCATCGATGTTTACGAAACCGCGGACGAACTTGCAAGGAAGACGTCGGACTGGCGAGTGAAAGAATAGAAAACGTTCCTGTCGCTCCAAAGTGAGCTAGTAGTGTCGTGTTTGTGAACTAAATGGAAGGTTTTATTGCAACAATTGGTTCGTTGATAACAGTCGACGAACGGTCGGGAGTACCGACATTTCGAGGTTGCATAGAACAGTTCGATCGGCTGTCGGCAGACGGTTGTGGTTGTCGATAGAACGATTGCGAACGATTGTGTTGCAGGCAGTTCGACGTTGCGGTATGGGCCTATTTCGGCGGCAGTCGGGTGGTTGCAGAAAGCTCGGGTCGAGTTGGCAACAGTTGTCGACAAGTTCAAGCTAATACAGAATAGAGGAGCGAGTGGTTCGATCAGTTCAAATACAGTAGCAGTGACTAGAAGTGAGAATAATAATAACTTGAAGATTAAATTGTTCTCTCCGTTCGCATGTATTAGGCGGCGCACTGTATTAAACACGACGTCCGCTTAGAAAGAGAATGGGGTAAATTACCAGTTACAAGTTAAATATCTAACTACCAGATGAACAATTATCAACGGTTATGCTTTCACTTGTATTAGGCGGCCGCTTAGCACAGGGAGGTACTGATTCGATGAAGGAAAATAAATAAATAAACAATGGAATAATAATAGGGTGGTCCGATAAATACTTAGCCTCCAATAGAAAAACCAAAATTTTGGAAAATTGGCGTTTTATTTCTCAACATAATCTCCTTTAAGCTCGATACACTTGGCCCAGCGAAGCTTCAATTGATTTAAGCCGTCTGAAAAATACGTTTTCTCGAGGTCTGCAAAATAGGCCTCTGTGGCGGCGACGACCTCCCCATTCGACGCAAATTTCTGTCCAGCGAGTGACTTTTTCAAAGTCACACGGGGCCAAATCTGGATAATATGGCGGATGGGGTAGCAGTTCGTAGCCGTGACGAGGGCGGAAGTGTGAGCCGGTGCGTTGTCATGATGGAAGAGCACTTTTTTCTTCGCCAAATGGGGCCGTATTTTCTGCAATTCGGTGGCGAAACGGCCCAATAGGTCGGCATAGTACAGCCTTGTGATCTGCCCTTCTTCTCTAGGTAGTCGATGTAGATCACACCTTGTGAATCCCAAAAACGGTGGCCATCACCTTTCCGGCCGAAGGGACAGTCTTCGCCTTCAGGCAGCAGGTTCGCTGCGTAAAGTCCACTGTTACGACTGTTCCTTGGTCTCTGGCGTGTACCAGTGAATCCATGTTTCGTCGATGATCACAAAACAACGCAGAAACTTTCGGATTGCGCATAAACAGCGTCAACCACTGTTCTGAAGTGGTCTCACGATTGCGTTTGTTGTCCGGAGTGAGCAAAAGCCGACAGCTTTCTCATGCCCAAAGTTTCAAGCAGGATATGACCCACGCAGTCTTTTCAGATGCCTACTGTCTCAGTTATCTCGCATATCTTTAATCTGCGGTCTGCCAATACGAGATCGTGGATTTTTGTCACGTTATCCTTTGTGGTAGCCGTTTGCGGGGCACCTGAGCGTGGCTCATTAAAAACCGACGTGCGACCCCGTCCAAACTCCAAGCATCCAAGCGCTCTTTGATTTCGCTGCGCGATTTCCCTTCTAAAAACAAGAATCGAATCACTGATCGATATTGCTCTTTCTCCATTTTTTTAAAATCCGCGGACACGTCCGATTCGGCTGAAATTTCAACACGATAGTAAAGTGCTTATTGGACTGCCCATGTAAAGTACCATATATCTATTAACATGTATTAAGTGGCGCACTGTAACGCACAGGGTGACTGCTTAGCATTGAGATAGAAAAGGCAAATAATTAATAAATAGAAGAAATTAATATCGGTTACTCTTTCACTTGCATTAGATGGCGAACTGTGCAACACAGGGCGACCGCTTAGCGAGGGAAGTACTGATGCGATGGGAAATAAATAAGCAATTAAATAGCACAGGGCGGCCACTTAGCATGGGAATAAAAGAAAAAAATAAAATAAAATAAAATAAAATAAAATAAAATAAAAAAATATATATATATATAGATATAGATATAAATAAATAATAAATATATAAATAAAAATTAAAAGAAAGAGCCGGGATATGAAAACAGGGCAATAAAAAGGAAAGGGTACCCAAATGGTAATGACTGTCCGCATTTGGTTGTGAGGCTGTGCGATAGCACAGCTGATCAACTAGCTTCAGTATGTCGGGTAACAAGGACCAGGAACAATAAGAAATAATTCATTTTTGGAAACAGGAGTATGAAACGGGAGTAATAATAATAAATAAACGAACAAATAATAATAATCAAATAAAAAAAATAAATAAAAATAAGAAATAATTAAGTTTTTTTTCAGTCAATGTAAGAGAAGAATTACTTATTTTAAATTAAACACCGAACTGCATTCCACCACACGAAAGTTCACGGGCCTACACAATAACAACACAACGGAAGAAACGAAAACACAAGAATTACTAAATTAAGTACATATTATATACATTCTACAAAAATACATACACTATTACACTAAGTACACTATTACACTATATACAACAAGAATTACGGGATAAGTAAGAATAGAGAGATAGTCTGAAACAATTAAATTCAGAATTGTTATGACAGAAGAGCATAGGCCTGTACCAATGGCGACTACAAGTGTACTAAAAGCTATCAAGGCAATAGACCTGGTAGAAATTATTCCCAAGTCCGAATGAGACTCTGGAAAATGATATGGATTTGTAGAAGCGGTAGAGTAGGTGCTAGGGCTCAACAAGGGTGAAGAGAGGTCAATTGTATGAGTGATGCACTTAGGGCAGAAAGGAGCAAGATTGTTGGAGCAGCAGATAAAATTCCCTATTTAGACGAGCCTAAGATGAATTGGGATTAGATAAAGATAATATTGATTACTTATTTCAAGGACGAGAGATCTGAGCAAGATTTGATTATGAGATTGACCCACATTAAAGAAAAGAAGTTGGAGTTAAGGCGTCCAATACACCAAAGCCTCAGTGAGCCAGGACAAGTCAGACGAGCAAGGCAAGTTGTTTAGGGGTGAAAAATTAAGTGGTACGAAGAAATGGCCTTAAGCGCATTTGTTTCAGCCTTAAAAGGACCTATAGGTGTAACCATCAGTAACGTGGGAGTATCAAATAAAGCATAGGCCTACGAAATAGCTTGCAGGGATTAGATCTTGGGCACCTTGGAAGAGCAGAATTAGAATCAAAGGGTCAAGGAGTAGCAGACCGGGACTTGATCTCAGTATCAGTGGGCAGAGAATACCCAATCACTTTCCAATGCCGTTTGCAATGGCTAATATGAGCGGATTGCCGGGATATGGATTTCCTTATCCAATAATAGATAATCCATTTAGGGCAGACCATTTAAACCAGGGAGAAAATTCTAATTATGCAAGACCATATCGTAATTACTAGAACAGGAACACTAAGTGGAATTATGGTCAACATAATCGAGACAGGCAGCAATAAACCCTGAGAGAGCCAGTTAGCAATCCAGGCAGCAGGAGATGGAGAAGGCAGTGTTTAGTCAAGGATGTCTAGAAATTTGAATTATTCCGGACTATCGTATAACTCGAATAATTTAAGACAGTCGAACAACTCGGCCAACTCGAAGCGGGAAATCGGCCGTCAACCAGTGGCTAGTTGCATAACATCCAAGAGGATCATGCAAATTTTTCGCAATGAGCCTCGAACAGCCAATAGGATATTTAGGGACTAGGAGAGGTCACTCCACCCTACCTTATGTAATGATCAGAATTACTCCGGAAAGAACAATAAAAATGTTATTGATGCAGGATCCTCTTTCTCTTGTATTCGCTCCGAACTGACTCAACCACAATACGTGAATGGCCTACAAGACCCAATAGCTATTAAGACTATTACTCAATCTCATAAAATTTTGAAAGAAGCATATTTACTAACGTTCAAAGAATTGGGAGGAGTAGGGAAGATGAGATTGCTACTTATCAAAATTCACCAGTTTTTGAAAGATTAATCGAGATAGATTTGTTTGAACAAGTGAAGACCGTGATCAACATCGGGAATGGTTGGTTCCGCACGCTAGACACGAAATTGCAGATTCACTTTGCTAACCATTGACCAAGTGAGGTTCACACAATCGAAGCAGGAACAAAAAAAGTTATTCCTATTCCGGTACAAGTACCTGAGGGAGATTTCTTGTTAACAAAACAGTAAATAAATCATGACGTAAGGTATATACAGGGCAGTGGCTGAAGTCGAGTTCAAAACTGAACAACATTTTGAACTCAATAATATAGAAGAGACAATAATATAGAAGAGATAAAAACATACCGTTATACAACAGTTTAGCACTAACATCGACTTAACCCCAGAAAATTCACAAAAAAATGAGAAGATTAACTAAACCCAACGATGAATAAACAATTGAAAAGAAAATTCGAGATTCGGCCAATAATAGGAGGGAATAGTTAGAATAGTTAGAAGGCAAAATGTCCCAAGAAAAGAAAAGCTAGGGGGTAAATCAATGGTTTAGGATCGATCGTTAAATCCATAACAGGGAAGAAGAGATAAGAAAGATGCAGGCAGAAGGGAGAAGGCTGAAGGAGAATTTTAGTTCACGAATTCACGGGAATGTTTAAAAATTTGACAAGTTATGTGGTATAAACGGGGAACAGAGTAGGGTAACGACATTATTACCAATAATACCAAGAATGGTATAAGACGTTTGTAGAGGAGGATAAGAGAATTTATAAGACATATTATATTGATAGGCTTGCAGTAACAATGGATATGCTAGGCCTACACCTGAATGATACAGCCGAAAGCTTATTATTAACAAAAATTGGCCTAATTTCAAAATTCATTTGCGATAAACAAGAAGCAGCTAGGTGTGTAAGGGAGCTGGCACAACAAGGCATACAGATTGAATCTGAGGAGCTTATGCATGAACTTTTAGAATTAAAAACAATCATAAATTACACTTACAAAATATTCTCAATAAGATTACCAACGTTAAAAGAAGGAATATATTCTTAACATCGTATTGTACCATTACCAATGCACAAAACCGAATTAAAAATTGCAGCGGAGTATGTAATAAGCAGTAAGAAAGAAATGTACTATTAAAGGAACAACTGTCAGAAAATAAGGAACTTATATATCTGTAAGAATAAAAAGACTGTAAGCCAGGTTAACTAAGATTGTCTAAAGAGACATATTAGAGGAAAATAAGCGGACTGTGAGACAAGGAATGCAGAACTCGTAGCCAGGATCTTCGCAATTTTCAACGAAGAATAAATGTAAAGTTGCGAACAGACCGTGGAGAAGAGATGACCATAAGCGGGTCAGTATTAAACGCATTTAGTAAATGCCGAGACGGTATAGAGACTTGGTACGGCAAAATTAATGCTCGAGATACCACAAATCGCAGCCTTTAAAAAAACAGGACAACCCAATTGGGAAGGCGTGTGGTCCTTCCACCTGTCACCTCCACACCAATCATTGCCCCATTATGGCCGGTAGTTCAGTCTGAGGGACGGGGGGGACAGGGGGGGGGGGGAGTTACCGCCTCAGCACATACCCTCGGCGGTCCCCACCGAAACCCTTATGGCAGCCAAGCAACTAAGAGCCAAATACTTTGTTGACAACAAAGTTTCCAACCAAACACAAACATCGGTCCGAACATCCGAACATCTTGAAATTCCCCAACATTCAAATTTTAATACTTTAGTGCTAATTAGAGCCAACAAAATCTGAAACAATCTGCAGTTTCGCTGTTGACCAGGTGCTATCGGATGGAGGAAGGTGACTGTAATTCTGTGGGAATCGGGATTTAACAACTGCCGAAATCCCAACTATTTTACACGGATGGACTGTGTGGTAGAGCTAGAAATAAATTGATTTTCAGTGAATCGATATTTTCTAACAAATTTAAAAATTTATTTTATTTAAATTGATTAAAATCGAAAATAGTTTCCATACAGAAATTTATGTTCTTTAGGTTTAAAAATTAAAGTCATGTAAAGTCTTGCGAAGATTTTTTTGTTCTTCACATATTTTCTTTCAATTCATTCTTAGTCGGCGGGGATGGACGTGTTTTTCAAGAGCTCCGAGTTGAGTTCTTTCTCCAATATATATAAACCGAACGCGATATATAAATAAATTGTGCTAACTGTGCGATTTTACTTCGTTAAGTGCCACGCGCGTTAAGCTCAATTAAATGAGCGGCGATCATAATAAAGAGCGTAGAAGCTCCGTTAACCAAAAAAACGGTTGTTATTCGTATTTATCAATATGCGATACCGAAATAGAAAAAACGTCTACAAAGAGCAACCCGGCCGTCGAAAACACGAGAACGCGCTCTTTATCACCAGCCTTACTAATTCCAACTCCTACATCTTGGAGCTATCAATGCCAGACCCCACCACCACCGGCTTCTATGGAAGTCGCACCAACAACAAGCAGTGCTGCAATTTCTGCTACCTCAGCAAAAGAAATGGCAACAACTAAAACAACGACCAATATCGCGAAATCGGTGTCAACGGCTTCATCGCCAACTGCAAGGGCAACAAAAACCGTAAGCTTCGATAAGCAACAAGCGGTTCCGGCCATACAGACCGGTATGGATCGCTACATCCAGATTAAGCGTATGCTTAGTCCGCAAAACACGGTTGGGAACAAACCAAAGATCAACCGTATCTTCCAAAGCAACGAACAACCAAGGAGTTCCAACAACACCAACAGGAAAGCGAGATAGAAAAGATAAACACAAATCATTCACTTCATACAAAAATTTATATTAAAAAATCGCGTAATTGGAAAATACTATATAGAAAAACTTATGTAAATAAAATCTTATATTTCCGAAGCCATGCAAAAAGGGAAGACAATCAAAAAATTATTATTTTATTTCATAGATAAAATGTAAAGAAACAACCATAAGAAATATCTTCGATGAATTTGCATAAAATTCGATTTTTCCAGCTCTACTGTGTGGGAAGACAGTACGATATGGAAACAGCAAAAAAGCGTTTCAAAGCAGTGAGAGAGAGCTATAGGCAAATACTTCAGAACGTCTGTTCGTGAGCGCCGGTTTAAAACCGATATGTAGACGAGAAAACGAAATACTAGAAAGTTGCATGGCGTTTGTAGATTGTGCGATGCCGTATTTCCAAGGCGGGGTGCGAGAAAAAATAAAAATTATGATAAAACAGGCTGTTCTCACCCATTTGCCCCTAGCTCTGCCTGTCAGTCACTTAATATATTTCAAATTATGGATCCCGTCAAGAACAAAATTCTGTGGATAAGGGCAATCAATGAGTTCAGAATCAATTATAGTTCTTATTATTAATTTGGTAAATTATTATAAATGGAATATTATGATTATTTGCATTAAAAGGACCAGGAAGGAAATAGTATACATAAAATTAAATGGCGTGGGCTCATGGTCTTGCCGATCTCACAGATTTTGTCATTCACCTAACACAGGTTCTTAACCTTCACCTTTACTTTGACGGCATTTCCCACGTCGCTTTAGAGGATCACGTTGGATGGTATTGGATTTCGGTTGCCAGATTTATCCGGGGATGGTCCGATGTGTTCGCCGAAGGATTACATAGGTAGGGTCAATGTTGCCACCACTTTACTGAACTTGAAATCTCCACCCTTGCCTATTGAGCCCGTATCCAAGCATTCAAATACTTGAACTTAATTTCCATATTTCTGTTATATTAAATCGTCTGGGATCTGTGCAAAGGAGGCGCCGCTGCTAGGAACACTCCTATCGATATCACTGTCTTCCCACACGGTCCATCCATGTAAAACAGTCGAGAATTTCCACAAATGTGAAACTCTGATTCCCACAGATCTCCTTCCACCTTCCACTATCCGATAACAAATTATCAACAGCTGACTGTTTAACGACAGATAAAGATTGTTTCAGATTTTGTTGACCCTCAAGGGCAGATTTTCATTTGAGATTCTTCATGATCTTTTATATAAAGCAAATGCTTCAAAATGTGTGCATAGCAGTAAAGGCGTGCAAAATATATAATACATCCAAGTCTAACAGACTTCTTTTGCCAATAGTTAAGCAATGGTTATTTGGTGCGATTCTGAAGTCTTCTTCTTCTCGGAACCATTTACTACGAAAATGTAAACTACGAAAATGTAAAATGTAAAGATTTTAGTTGCCCAATACAAAATTATTTCCGTATGCCAAATGTCTGAGGTGAATTTAAAATCATATAATGGAATTTATCATTACCGCTTTTTTTAAATCAACCTTTTCTTGCCAGCTAGAATTTTACTTCAACTTTTTCAAATCCACTATTTTCTAAGCAAACTCACAACTGTTTAGGTATTTATCTTATGTTAGTTCCCGAAAAAACCGACGAAGTAAAAAGTTCGTGTTCCTAAAGTTAATTTTTTCGATATGAGTACTAAGATTTAATGAAAAATCAGAAGCTTACAAATGTTTTATTAAAAAAATATCGATATTTGACATTTGATATGTATATTTTTTACATCCGTACGCCTCATATATTTTTCTACCGGTATGTTTAAAATAGAGATATTTTTAATAAGTTCTTCTATTTGTGTATTATAAGAAACAAAGTAAGTTTCTACGGCTATAGTTTTTACTATAGGTATATTCTGTTTTCTTTGATATTTTTAGACTTCATTTGTAACTTAGCGTTTACAGAAAAAGGTCTGCTAATTCATTTTCATTCACACATGCATATGTATGCATATATATAAACACATATATGAAACTACAAGCTGATAAAAAATGGAACTGCATTGAAATGTTTTAATAAAGTAAATGAGGTATTCGGTAAATGACTACATATATCAAATTCTGGCAAGCAATTGTAAGTCTTGATATTCATGTCTATTCATTATAAACGAACTAATTTCTTAAATTTTCAGACTGGGTTTCTATTTTAAGCAGCATTCATATGTACTTTTGTATATGACAAAAAGGATCTTCGGTTAATGTAAGAAATGTAAGTTTGTCATTTTAACATTTTTAGATTTGATCTTGTTTACATACATTTATATATATATTTCTTTGTATACTTACTTTCATACATACATATCAAAATATGAATATTTGTTTTATTTTACCCACTCATATAGCTGTTACAGGAAACCTGTTTTTCCCTTGCATGTTTTAATGTTTTAGTCATATAATGGTAAATAAAAATATTTTTCCAATTAATAGAGTGACTATGAACCCTTCCCACCTCAAAAAGTGTTTTAGGCATTAAATTCGCTACATTTTAAAGTACATTTTTGACGAAAAGTCAAAAATCCTCTTTTGAGGCTTTTGGCATTATAAAAATTGCTGTTATAGGCGTAAACTTGTCTGGCTAATATAGCTCAAATGTTCTTAGTTGAATTTAGGTCAGGAGAGCACACCTTTCTGGTGATAAATTATGAAGCGGTGGGTCATTCTGCTCTTGTAAATAACTGCATTATCTCGCATAAAAAAAAGGTATCCTTTTACAGGGTGCGCCATATAGACAGGACCTAATGAAATGTTGAATAACTCCTCCATTTTTTAGCCCATTTTGGAAAATAAACAAGATTCATTTAGGGTATAGAATGCCATTTATTGACAATTCACTCAGAATACAATATCGATCAAATGGCCGCCTTCATTAGAAACACAAAAAGCGGCCCTTTTTGGGCATTTCGCATTGTATTTGACAACATTTCGGGCGTAATAGCAGAAATTTCCGCTTTGATATTAGCTTTTAGTTGTTCAATAGTCTTCGGTTTGCTGACATACACCTTACTCTTTAAGTAGCCCCACAGAAAAATGTCCGGTGCCGTCAAATCCAGCGAACGAGGAGGCCCCTCCAAATCACCATTTTTTGACACAACGCGTCCCGGGAACTTACTCTGCAAAAACTTCATAGTAGCAACTGCGGTGTGCTACAATTTCAGCCCGATTTTTTGCTGTGAGTCGATCCATGTCTAAAATGGCATAGACTGACGTTTCAGAATCTGGCTGGCTTGTCCAAATAGGCTGAAAAATGGCGGAGTTACTAAACATTTCAATAGGCCCTGTCTAGATGGCGCACCCTGTATATTTTGTTCCAAAAACGGAGGAAGACGATCCTGCAATACCTTTTTTTATTGTTGGTTGGACTGTTCATCCTGTAAATTGTAAAGCACAAATCATGGATTACAGACGGATAATAGGCGCCCCAGAACATTGCGAATCCACCTCCGAGGTAGCGTTCAGAGAATATAAGTTGATCCTTATCTAAATCTCTCCAATAGTGCCGAAAACAGTTTGAGACGTCAAGATTAGTTTTTTTTGCAAAAAAAAAGTATCCTATAGAAAAACATTAAAAAATGTTGTGCAATCAAAATTAAGCAAGAAAATATTTTAAAGACCAGTTTTTCTCCACGTTTTTGGTCTCAAAATTTAAGTCATGCTGTCTTGTGGCTTAGTTTTACTATAAGAACGGAGCCTTCATTAAGGCTTCTCTGACAATGCACTCAGAAGATTGTATCGTCCGTCAAACAGTCATTCGATATCGATCATTTTAGACTTTTATTTCTTCATTTTACTCATTGGATAATGAACGACAACGCGGCATTTTATTAAAGATTCATTAAATTGATAATAGTAATAAAAAAAATATATTTGAAACTAATTTTTTTCTTTCCAGACGCAATAATTAAAATGTGTCGTATAGTTTTGATACAGTTGTAGGCATGCCAAAAATCAGGCTTCTGAGCTCTTTTTGTCGCAGGACTCAATCAAAGATCGGACAATCATATTTAAGCAGAATTCATTAATTCTGCACACTTGATTTTTTGGTATTATGCTGAAGCATTATCCTACGAGGGTCGAAATTGAAATTATCAGGGTGTCATATAATTGTGGGCAGGAGTGTAGTGTACGCGAGTCCTTAGAATTTCCAACGAATTCTAGTCGAGATCGTAACCGCACCTGCTACTTGTCAATTGACAAGTATTTTGTTTGGTTTTTGATGATGAATTGAAACCGTGAGTCTAAAGAATCTCGCTAGAAGCACTACCTATTGTGTATTTTAAAAATGTTGGCTCCAAATTTTTTATTATATTTGGAGCTCTGGATCATTATTCTGTTTCCACGATGCTGTCTAATTATGTTATAATATGGCCTTTTACTAAAAAAAGATCTATATAACCCTCGATAATGACCAAATATTTTACTACCGAGAATGTAACTGGCTGTCCTCACAATGAAACTCCCACTACCATTATTTACGGTTTAAATAAGACGCTTGAGATTCGTTGCAAATCGTTATTCTATAATACTAACATGCAAAACAACAATTCATCATTACTTTTTCGGTAAAAGCTTTTGGACTGGGTAAAATAAAAAAATAATTGTTCGTAAGAATCCATTTGTCCGCCACTGTATTCGTATGTGTATATGTCTAAAATACATGTTAATTTAAAATATATTACCCTATATTAATGATATTATTATTAATAACGTCTTTCCAGATAACAAATGGCTCCAACATTGGGTAGTTACTTTTCTCATCTTAATTCACTTTCTCTTAAGATTGCTTGTGATATGAATGGAGCAAAGTCAATGTATGATCGGGAAGCTTGGCATTCATTAACCTTAAATGATCAAGAAAACGTACTGAACAATTATTTTATAAAACCAGATATATATAATAAGTACAAAAACAAATCGATGGCAGAAAAAGCTTCTCAGGTAAAGACTAACATTGTTTATTCCTATAACGGCCAAGACTTGCATACTTATACTTATCAAAATGTCGGTCTGAAAATTTTACATGATGAGAACAATTCTGGTCGGAATTGCAGGGATGAACATTCGTTTCCATTTAGTTATCGCACAAAATCTCAAATAAATATTCCATCTTTAGAATCTAGAAGAGCGGAAAGCATACTAATTGATGTGTCAAAATCCGTAAAATCGATTAAATCTGAATCTCTAAACAATACCAAGAAGCTATCTATTATAATAAATAGTACTGAAGCTCCTCATTATGTAGATCAAATTATAAACTGTGTTGGGCAACACGATAACGACCAGCAAAGTAATGAAACATCACAGCTACTATTTGAACGTCTTGAGTCAAAAAATAATATTTTTTCTGATTTCTCTGATAGTGATAACGAATTTAAAGAAGGTAGCGGTCAGGAAGAGAGTGATAAACTTATATCTCCCGATCTAAATATACCAAAGGGCTTTGACTTTCTTAGTAATTGGTAGAACTAACAAATAATTGATATAATAAGTATACGTAAATTTGTAATCTCTTGAATAAATAAAAAACAATACATGTTTATTTTAGGTTGTTTTGGTTCATAATAAATATATTACTTCATTTATTTATTCACTTTTTTCCCTAAAATGAAAATTCAATAAATTAAGGAAACATAATATTTAATGTTGTTTGGAGGGAGGTGGCTTTAACCTGTAAAACACGGAACATTTCGAGGCCTGCAGCCGGTTCACACTGCCTCTTGAAAAAAAAGCGCCTTTTTGTCGTGAACATTCTGCCCTCCCTTGCCAGAATACGCAGCAAAAATATCTGGAGGCCTTAGCTCTGGAAAGTGTAGGATAACGCTAACGCGCTTGTCGCCATGTAGAAGAGTGTGGTGATCCTGTCCACACGATTGGCAGCGGTCGTCACTGCGGCTCTATCCTTTGGAATGATGGTGGGCCAGGCAGTTGACGCAGTTCTTCCTTTCGATGACTGTCTGGAGCCGTTTCTCAGCGCTAAGCCTAAGAATACGGTGGCACTTCCGTAGACGATGGTTCCGTTGGCAGACACGACATGGGTAGGATACAATACCTCGGGAACGTTTGCTTTTGTTGTCCTCGTATGGAACCTAGTAATTAAAGGAATCGGGAGAAGTGGTTACTCGTGTGGAGAACGAGGAAATCCTTTGGATAGGTAGATGAATTTGCGTTGAGGCATCTGGAGGAACCGGAAGACTGGAGGTAGAGTTGTTTGGATGCAACAAAGGGTGATGCCGACCGTAGCAAGTGAGACAGCTGTGGGCGCTTCTGCAACTACGGAGTGGATGACCGCTTGCAAAGCAATTGAAGCACAACTGCTTTTTGTGGATACACGCGGTACGATCTTCTATCGTCATCTGGAGGGAGCGTGGAAATTTACGCACTGTACGGTTCTTTGCTGAACACAAATCGCATCTTTTGGATATTGGAACAATTCGCGTACTAAAGGATTTTAGTACTCGCAGTGCCACGATGGATTTCGTCTGTTTGGTTGGACTGAGGCGTAACGTAGGAGGCTGAATAGAATCTATAATTCTAGAGTTCTATGGCTCTCAGTAAGTAAAGAATCAAGTTGTAACCACGTAGGAATTTCGGTCTTATTTGAAATGAATTGCTCCTATAATGAGAGCGTAAGCTTTGGAAGCTTCGATGAGCACAGATAAACAAGAAGACAGTCCCAGTTTTCAGTAGATTCACAGATGTGAGGCAATTTTGGATTGTATTTTGAAGCTCTTTTAGGGCCGAAGATTCACGAACGATTGACTGCATGCTCGGTATCGTTTTCAGTTAGCTGTTCACCAACGATCGCTTGTTTTCGAAACGCTCAGAAAGGTTTGTCCAGGCTGAGCGGAAACCATCGTTGGTGAGTGGTGAATTGGAAACTATTAAATGATCTTCACCTCTAGTCTTGGCATTTAGATAGAACAGCTTTTCGACAGGATTCAGCGCAGGATTGTCTATATGCACCGCTGTAAAAAGGTCTCGGAAAGTCGGCCAGCGAATATAATAGCCGACAGCCAGACGGAACGAAATTTTGGGGCGGAATAGGTTGGACAGGGACTGCTTTAGCAGGGATCGTTCCGATCTGTTGCATGAGTTGGGCGGAACACTTTTCATAAATAAACAAGAAATTAAGCTAACTTCGGCAGGCCTTGCAGATTTCAATTGCATTAATCTTAATTTATCCCTTTATAATATAATATGAATTACTTCCATATATATTTTATTTTTACAGTTTTAAATTTGTTTACATTTTTACATGTAACGTAAAATGTAATTTTTTGTTTGTATGGCAGCTATATGATTTAGTCGTCCGATTTTAATGAAATTTAAAACAAAATTCTGAAATATTATCTCAAAGTAGAAGAAGTTATGTTGAAAACTGACAAAGTTATAATTTTGTTTTCTAAAAATTTCTCGACTGTTCCTATGGCAGCTATATGATATAGTAGTCCGATTTTTATAAAATTAAATCTGAAAATCTCAAATAACCAAGAGTTAATCAAGATATGTTAAAAAACAGTGAATTAATATTTTTTCTATAAATTTACGTAACGTTTGTATGTCAGCTACATAAAATAGTTGTCCGATCCGGCTCGTTCCGAGTGAGAGTATATAGAAGACTTTTTGCAAGGTTTTATTCAGATAGCTTCAAAACTGAAGGACTGGTTTGCGTAGAAACGGACGGACAGACGGATCGGCTCGGCTGTTGGTGATCAAAAATATACACCCAGTGCCAGTATAAATGGCGCACCGCGAACAATTTTGAATTTTTGCCATGTCTATACGGGGGTTTCTTTAAATGCTTTTCTATCGACTTTTTTTTAATTTTAGTGATTTCCCTGAAATATTAGCTCCACAGTTTCGTCACTTTAACACCGCTGTCGCTAAAATAACATTGTGTAGAATTTTTTTTGTCAAGACACTTGAAAAACCATGCCTAAAGGAAAGCAGTTCACTATTCGGGAAAAAGAAAAAATTATTTTATTATCTGAACAAAATGTCAAATCGGCAAATAGCAGCTCAAACACATTTTAATGAAAGCTCAGTGCGACGATTTTTGAAAAGATATCGTGAGACTGGGAAAGTGGAGAGGAAAGAAGGAACTGCACGGAAAGATCGTGCTATCATGAGAACGAGCCTCCAAGATCGGTTTAAAAATGCAATTGAGATAGCATCTGAGGTATTACAACAATTTGCAAAGGATGTTTCGGTGCGAACGCCTAAACGATATGGGCTTATTAGCAAGAGCACCTGCAAAAAAGCCACTCCTGACAAGTCAAATGAAAAAAAAAAGATTAAACTGGGCGAAGGAGAGGGAAAATTGGAGTAATACTGAGTGGTTACGAGTACTATTTTCAGATGAGTCTAAATTCAACCTTATTGGACCCGATGGCTCCTGCAAGGTGCGCCGTAGAAAGGGTGAACGATTTTCGGAAAACTGCTCTGTAGCCACCGTTAAACATTCACCATACATTATGATATGGGGATGCATAAACAAACATAAATGTGAAGCAATTTTAATGATTCAAGGTATGGTCAACGCAGAAAAATATAAATACATTATTTTAAGTGGAGTTGTGCCCAGCATTGAATCCACAACAGAAAGAGAAGCGGACCCTATTTTTCAGGATGATTCTGCCCCTTGCCATCGGGCACGATCTGTGAGTAATTCTATGTCCTGTTGTTATTAAAACAACTTATTCAATTACTGTTGACATTTTTCTAGCTATAGATAACAAATTTGAAGGATGAATTGGGCATAAAGTCCTTAGACTGGCCCGGAAACAGCCCCGACCTCAGCCCAATTGAGAATGTCTGGGCCCATATGAGCTCAAAAATAAAAAAGCGGAAGCCTAAAACAATGGCAGAGTTAGGGCAAACTATAGAAAAAGTATGGTTAGAGGAGATAACAGCAGAATATTTATAGGCTTTATACGATTCGATGCCCAATAGGGTAAAATACGTAATTAAGGCCAAAGGGGGTACTACAAAGTATTAATTTAAATTTATAAAATATTATTTACCTTAAAATACCAGAAAGTTTATATTATTTTTTAGTAAATTAAGTATAACTTTGGAAAAAATTGTTTTTTGTTGAATTTTTGAGTTATTATAATTAATATTAATTTTTTCATTTTCATTTGGCGTAATACTTGAAAAGTGTAAAAATAATGTGTATCTAAAAAAGACATTAGATCTAAATAAAACACTGGCTTAAAATAAAAATTTGAATGAACTTTTGTTTAAAATTGTTCCATTAATATATACAAAAAAAATTTAACGATTCGACAAACATTTGATGAAACCCCGGGCAAGAAAAGTTTGAAGTGCATGAATATTCAGAGTGCGGCATTTTTGTTGGCACTGGGTGTATATACTTTATAGGGTCGGAGATGACTCCTTCACTGCGTTGCAAACTTCTGACTGAAATTATAATACCCTGCAAGGGTATAAATATGAATACTCGTATTTTGCCCGAAGAGTAGGCACGGTGTCCGCCGGGCCCTCGAAACTAACTGATATAAGCTCTGAACAAGTTTCGTATTTTTTCTCGATTTTGCTCCATAGCTCTCTGACTTGGTCCAGATGAATCTTGCACGTGTCCTGAGACGGACGTGGTTCTGCTGGATTGCAGAATGTGAACTCGAAGTGACTCAGACGGTTACAGATCAACGTAAATTTATTTTTAATAGATGAACTCATTCTAGATATATTTTTCGTAAATTTACTGTCTGTATATAAATATAAATTTGGAATTATTCGAAGCAGAATTTGGAATTAAGGAAACAATTAGAATATATCGAAATATTTCAATTTATAGAATATATTTGTTATATGCAGAAGGTTCGATTTAAACGCAAAAATATTCACTCAGCAGGAAAACAGATACGGTCACACTAATGTGGATATGGAAGCGCACTTACATTTCTAACTGAATTGGTTAGTTGGAATATTTTGTAAAAAATAATAATTATAGAATTATTTTATATGCCTGGACTTATTCAGTTGATCGCTGCTGTATTTGCTGCGCTCCTGTTTTCGCATTAGCCGTATGCCAATGCAGAATAGCGGAGACAACGAGAAGCGGAAAAAATTGCCAAAAATCGGAGCGTCGACTCGCAGACCATTATGTTTGTAAGTAAATAAATAAATATACATATTGAGTTGCTGCGCCGTGGGTCGTTAATTATATTAAAATAGCTTATAGGTAAATTTGTGAGAGTGTATTGTATATTTGTTGTAAATATATGTACATATTTATTAAATGTGGTATAAATTGTTACGGTAGTGAAGTGGACTGTATGTATGGAAGGGTAAATTAATGCAAGCGGAGCACAGTAAACGAAAAGGAATTCGGAACTTTTCGGAATAGGAATATTCACTGTAGCTTTTGGTAATTAATCAAATACACTTGGATTTCGCAGCTCGCAAAAAATTTTTTGGAATTGGAAAAAAAATATGAATATATTTTAAAGTAAATTTAAAGTACATAAATGTTGACAGCGATTGTAAATTTGCTGGAAATTTGCAGAAATTTTTTTTGACTTGGAATCGGAAGCTGCCGTAGTGTCGGATGAACCGGACTTAGATTTTAGACAAAAAAATTATACAGACAAGTTTGACGAACTAAGTGTTAAAGCCACCGGATCTGCTGGAGATAGGAATATTCGGCTCTGATGGACAAATGTTTGGAGGGGGTGGTTTAACCTATATGGCACTCGATAGAAACAACACGTAGAAATTTATTTCGGAGTATTGCGCGACGCGCGATAAATGTCTTTATTAAGAGGAGTAGTAGTTGGTAATTCAGAAAGACTGAAGAATAGCATCAGGGAGCGGATTGGAAGCTTGTTGAAGGTTCGGAGAGAGAGAAAACGTACGGGACATTTCGAGGCCTGCATCGGGTTTACATTACTTCTTAAAAAAAGCGCCTTTTTGGCGTGAACATATTTATTTATTAAATTCCTGCAGTACTACTTTTCATCAATAGGCCAAATTCATAAGAGATTCATCAACAGCCGACGTCGATTTCGACCGAGCCGACGCTCTCTTTGGGCCTTCGGGTCAAATACGACTCTCTCGCGCGCTCATTTTTCTCTTTTAACGAAAAAGGTTGATTAAAAGATGATGAAAAATTATAAAAAAAAGGTCAAATTTAATCAGTCTTTCATTAACAAAGAGCGGCGTTTAGGTAGTCCTCTCTCAACAATAATCTACGGGACCGTGAATCAAATTTTAAAGGAGAATCAAGTTCAAATAACAATAAGGATATATCAGGTTAGTGTTCCTAAGTGTTAACATAATGGACAGTGAAATAATTTTTGTACCAGTGCAAAGTAACAAAAACTAAACAAAAATAAATAAAGCTTCATTAAAAGTGGCGGAAAAAGAAATAAAACTATGCATCGGTAAAATTTTTTTGGTTTGAATTGTATTAACTGTTGTTTTTTCTAGATCCCATTGGTCATACTGACTCATCCGAGCCACCTAACAAAAAAAAAAAAAAAAAAGAACGAAGGATAGAAGGCAGATGTATTGACCGAAGAAAAAGAAAAATGTAGTTTTAAATTATTATTATTAGTATTGTTAATACTATATAAAAAATCTTTTATGGACTATTGATTAATTGTTGATGATATTTTGTTGATGAATACCGCGGACATGCCCACACAAAATACATCAATAATTTTGTATGGAAATTCATCAACAACACCGGTATATGTGTTGATGAATTACTGATGAATGGTACTGCAGGGATGTTAGAGTAGATAATAAAACTAAAACTAACATAAACATATAAAGCGAGCTGTAAGGGCCATGGATTATATACAGGGCTAAAAAATTTTACACATTATTACTGTGGAGTTATATAAAGTGATAACATTTAGTTTCTTTTATAAATTCGGTTATTATTTTGTATTTTCTGTCACTGGAGTGTGTGTATGGTAAAGTGGGCAATTTCGTTGTGTAGTTCCAGTTAATGTTTGTGTAAACTTTATTTGATCGAGACTTCTTCTTGTGCCGTGTTTGAGTAGATCGATGAGTGTGAGTGTGTTTGTGTTGATGTTTTGGTACCAGGTATTGCATTTGGTGAGTAGAGTTTGATTTTCGGCTAGTAAGATGATATGGTCGATCGAACGAGTACTGAGTGTTTGTTGTTGTTGAGTGGGTTTTTATTGGCTTTGAGTGCTCCTAGTGAGTTTATGTTGATGAGTAGGGAGGTAGGCTTCAGAGATCTGCAACAGGTATGATCGAATCAGCTCGATCACCATGCAAACATTTTCACTCAATTTAACTCACTTTGTTCTGCCGAAATATGATCGGTTATGATGCATACTAGAAGCAAATGCCGAAAGAGTAATCAGGCACGAGTAAGCATTTTGATTCCATGTTCGTGCTTCAAATCGTATCGCTTCGGAACGATCAAACCAATCATGTTGAGCTTCGTGAACGAGTACAAAGAATGATCGTAGCTAAGAGCGCGTCGTCCCGAACAGAGCATGAAGGTTTTGATTTGTGTGTATGTCGGGCAGGGATTGATCGTGCAGTACTCGAGTTGATCGGTCCGAAATGTGCATGAATGTATGGATTTTGTGTGTGTGTGTGTGTGTGTGTGTTACACAGAAATAATAGTGCATTTATTTATTTTGATGTATGGCTGTTTATTAACTAATTAAAATTAAAATTAATTAATTAATTAAAATTATCAGTTAATGGTAAAACTAAAAAATAAAAATTATGACTTCTCTTATAATATAATAATAATAATATATGCATATTGTTTTTATTAGAGTTTTTTATTATAATTGCCAAAAACCTGCCAATATACTTTGGTCTAGCTTCACATAATATGTTCCCACAAAGCTTCGGCCTTTGCGTTGGCCAGCCAATGTATAATTTCCATTTTTAATGTCTTTGGAAATGCTTTCATTTGAATCCATCGCGAAAAAAATGCGAACGAAGCGAGCCGGACAACTGAATACGACCAAACTAATCGAAAACGAAAAGTTCGATTCAACGAACAGGATCCGAACAGAATCAACCCAAAATACACGATCAAACGCAATCATGCATCTGGCTTCGTACGATCACAAACGATCAACTCAGTTCTCTTCAATGATCGCGATCGATCATGCGCAAGTAGCGAGCGATCGCTACGATCAAGCATACTCTATAGAAGCATGTGCCCAACGATCATTCCAATCAGTTGATCCGAACGAGACGATCATATACGATCCGAGCAAATGATCGGATACTACCCGATAACTTATTACTCGTTGCAGATCTCTGGTAGGCTTCCATAAGCTAGAGTTTCGGTTTCTACGCTGATTGCATATGTTTTAATTGAGTTTTGCTGAGATTTCATTAAACATTTTTATAGACTTCCAGGGAATTATAATTTTATTCAGAAGTATATATATAATATATTAAATAATATAGTTAACCGATCCGGATTGTTCCGACTTATATCGTCCGTAGCTCCGTTTTGACGCAAACTAGTCCCTCAGTTTTGAAGCTATCTTAATAAAACTTTGCAGATAGTCTCCTATATACTCTTTGGTATATAAGTCGGAACGATTCGTAAATTTCTTGAAAAAAATTAAAACTTAATTTTTTTAACATATCTTGATCAACTCTCGGGCTTTATATCTTATTTCTGAAATTTGGATTGAATTCTATAAACATCGGACTTTTATATCATATAGCTGCCATTCAAACAATCGGGAAATTTTTAGGGAAAAAAAAACTTTGTCATTTTCATTTTTTCATTCTACTCTGAGATAAATGCATTTTATATTATTTCGGAATTTATTTTTCAATTTCATAGAAAACGGACGACTATATCATATAGCTGCCAAAGGAACGGTCGGTAAATGTGAAGGAAAATTACATTTTACTGTATATGTAAAAAATTTAAAAATTTAAAACTAACAATAATATGAATTTGAAAGTACTTCATATTATGTTAGATATGGATAAATTATGAATTATCCAATGGCAATCTGCAGGGGCATGTAAACTTCGGCGTGCCGAAGTTAGCTTCCTTTCTTCTTCCTCTTGAGTTCCGTTGTGGGGATCCCCAATTTTGATGCCAGCTATTAAAATCTGTTTTTATCATGACTTATTCGTTGTTGGTGCTTAAAACGTTCTTTAAGTTACTGCGTGAAAAACTTTGTTGGGTGTGATACACTCCTTTCCACAATTTTACGACACCCTGAAAATTTCAGTTTCGACCCTCGTAGGAAAATGCGGAAGCATAATATTATAAAATCAAGTATGCAGGATTGGAGCTTAATGAATTGTGCTTAGAATGTGATTTTTCTATCTTTGATTGGATCTTGCGTTTTCAAGTATCGGTAAAAAGAATTCAGAAGCCTGATTTTTAGCATGCCTACAACTGTATCAAAACTATACGACACCTTTCAATTATTGCGTCTGGAGAGAAAGAAATTGTTTTAAATATATATTTTTTTAAATGCGTCGTGGTCGTTTGTTTTCCAACAAGGGAAATGGAAGAAAAAAAGTCTAAAATGATACTGGCTTGAAATAATCGATATATCGTGGAAAATTTGTCAAAAACTTTGTGTTATCATTTTTATAATTAGCAATGTGTTTGCTTCGTTGTCCACACTTGCCGTAAGTTGCAGTTAGCCTGTGGGACGAATGACGGTTTGACGGACGATGCATTCTTCGGAGTACATTGTCAGAGTAGCCTTAATGAAGTCTGCATTCTTAAAACCGCCCCAAAAACAGCATGACTTCAATTTTTAGACAAAAACTTGGTGGAAAATTGGGCTTGAAAATTATTTTCTGACTTTATTTTGATAATACACTTTTTTTGTAATATTTTTCATTAGGATAATTTTTGTTATTGTAAAAAAAATTAATCTTGACGGCTCAGGCGGTTTTTCGGCACTATTGGAGAGATTTGGATATGGATCCACATATATGTTTTAACGCTACTTCGGAGGCGGATACGCAATGTTTTGGGGAGCCTCTTATGCGTCTGTAATCCATAATCTGTGCTTCACAAGCTGCAGGATGAACAGTGAAGAATACAAAAAAGTATTACAGGATCGTCAATATTCTGCCATTGTAAACCATATCCTTACCTCTGACCGGGTAAGGAGTGTTTTTTAATGATATGCTCCGATTCACATCAGGTGGGCAGAGGCAAGGATAGGTGTCTTAAAATAATTTCACTGTTTAAATCAAAGGACAATTCAACATTTAGTAAAGAATATAAATCATTATAGGCTGTACATAAAACGCGGAAATGGTCGTGCATCTCAAAATTCGATTTACACACATTTAGTGCAATCGGTCGAAAATAACGCGACGGTCTTGAAGGGACCGAGAAACTCAACTGATTTAAAAGATACGATGACGAAATGTGACCATTAATGAGTTTGTGAAGGAACATCACTCCGTGGCAGGTCCGACGATCCTTCAGCGAGGGCAGACACAGAAGACGCAGCCTCTCGTTATAGGAAGGGAGGTGACGATGTGATTCCCAGTTAAGTCCCCGTAGAGCAAACAAAAGGAATTATTTCTGAACTGATTCAATAAGGTCTTGAAATTCCGCATATTGAGGTGACCATACGCACGAACAATATTCCAGAATTGGGCGAACAAGAGAGACATAAAGGAGTTTAGTGGTATAGGGATCATCAAACTCCTTCGACCAGCGCTTAACGAAGGCAATAACCCCTTTACCAACGATTATGCCAAAATGGTCGGTGAAGTTTAAGTTATGCTTAAACAGAACTCCAAGGTCAGTAACTGAGTAAATGCGTTCAAGAACACTTGTCCCAATAGAATAATTTGCAATGAAACAATTTTTCCAAAAAAAAAACATAAATTTACATTTGGAGCTGTTGAGGAATAACAAGTTGTTGTTGCACCAGGACAACATATTGTTTAAGTCAGTTTGCAAAAGCGTATGAGAGTTTGAATTCGTCAGTGGCAAACATAGTCATCCGCGTACATCATCACATGGGAATAAAGAACCACATCAGGCAAGTTGTTAATAAAAAGGCCAAACAGAAGTGGACCAAGGTGACTCCCTTGCGGGACACCCGAAGTTACCTGTACACGATTTGAAAATGAACTCTTAAAAGCTACTTTTTGAGTTCGGTTCGATAAATAAGTGGCGATCCAATTAATTAACAGAACAGGAAAGCCCAAAAGTGTACGTTTTTTTTATAAGTAAGAGGTGATTCACAGAATCAAAGGCTTTGCTGAAGTCTGTAAAAGTAACGCGTTTCTTATGACAGAACAAAACTCAAGAAGGTTTGTGGAAGTAAAACGTTGTCTCATAAAGCCATGCTGCGAGGTGGACATTAATGAGCTACATTGGTGTTGAAGCTGAGC